>APFE031334165.1:2010-28084 GCA_000404065.3 Pinus taeda | reverse complement strand
ATAACTATTAAAATAATTATATAGTTACAAATTAACTAACCTAATAAAATGACCATATCCCAAACCATGATAAAATGTGATAAAATGTGTTAAGGGACAACCTCCTCAAATATGATAAAATGGGTTAAGTGACCATAATACATATCCAAAAACATGGGATAAAATGTGTTTTGTGGGTAAAATCATTATTAATATTAAAGCCAAAAACATGTGATAAAGTGTGTTTTGTGTGTAAAATCATTATTAATATTAAAAATTGTTTATATGTACGATTATTATTAATATATATCTAGAAAGTCATTACATTCCCTACAATCAAAATGTGAGGATAGATATGTGCTCCATATCTCTCTTTTCGAAGAAAAATTTAACAATGTTGTGGCCTATGAAAAAGGTTTACAAAATTATTTGAGATGCAAAGATGGTTGTATTTTTTTTTTTTTCTACGTAAAGGCTAATCTATATTAAGGAGAGAAAGTATTTACAAGAATTACATCATTCGAGAGGGGCGTTGCCCAGCCCTCTAGCATAAGCATCTGAGACTGACTATCTATCCAGCTATACCCTATTAACATATATTGTCCCTGATGTAATGCTTGGACAAAGAGAATGTGAAAACCTGACTCTTGGATAGCCATACAAAAAGCAAAAAACAACCAGACTCTTTGAAGCCTGTCGACTCTACCAATGACACTGGAATTACATAGACAAGCCTTCAAATGAAGGATAGAAAGAGAACTGGTGGCGACCCATCTGATAGACAAAAAATACATTGATTTATCTTGGCAAAAACCTGGAAATAGAGCGACCATGGAGACTCAAAACGGGCGATTTGGATCCTCCGGAGGCGACGGATGCTGCGGGCTTGACGTATCCAGCCAATTCGCCATCTCCTCGTCCCATTGAAACTGTTCCTCAAGGCGCAGGTGAGTTGCGCTGTGGACTTCCTCGCTCGCTTGAGTAGTCTGAGCCGGAGGCAGAGCATCCTGCGCCAGAGCGTCAGCGGTTAAGTTCTCCTGAACTTGGGTTAGTTGATGCTGAGACGGCGGGGCTATTGCAGATAGAGGACGGAGCATACGGAAGACCCTTCCCTCGATGTCTCCCAACAATATTTCACTAGACTGTAATTCTGCAGGTACCTGAGAAGAGGGGGGGTTTTCTTCAGGTGCTGCCTCTGAGAGATAAATTGACATATTCACAATTATGTCTGAACGCAGGAGCCTTCCAGGGATTCTAAGGCGAATGGGCAGGTAGGAGTCCGGCGACATCAGGAAGTCCTGCTCAGAGGACGAGGATGAATTCGACATTGTCGCTCTGGGGATGAAGGAATTCACCTCCTTGCCTTCAGAAGCAAGGCGAGTGCCAACTCTCCCACCACGACGCGGTAAACCTCTGCTGCGAACCATGGCAATTAGCTTGCGGGTAATAAGGTTAGGCTTCTCCACCCTGAAGCGTTCCAAATGAAAAATAACAGACCCGACTCTAGAACCTTGTAAATTTTTCTAGGTGCTGAGTGACATGGCTTTGTCCATAAATATCCAAGCCATTGCTTTCAGCTCGTACTGGCTTGAATCGTCCGGCAGGTGATACATTAAGGACGAGGAGTGAATGTTGTCTGAGGTTGGTGGCGAGCGTTTAAGAGTGAGCATTAATGCTTCCTCGGATGTGGAGAAGCCATCTGCCCAACTCAACCCCGCATGGCTAACGGTTAGAGCACTACCTTGCTTGCCCAACACCCGCATCCGGGTAAAGATGGTTGTATTAATTAAAATGGTACAAACTTTTTTTTTGATTAAAATTACATTGTCAAAAGGGAAGATTTTGTGTAGATTCGAAAGAAATATTTTGTATAGTTTCGAGGAAAGTTCCGGTATGCAATTTGGTATGTATAGTTTCAGAAGTTAGACATACAAAAATTTGCGTAGTTTTTTTTAGAATATCTATTGCCCTCCATGGTATTTTGTCAATAATCCATTAACTTGTTACACATAATCAAACGCGATTTTATTGTGAATATATATTGCTCTCCATGATAACTAAATTTATAAGAAATATCTTTCTCAAACAATTTCCAAAATGGAATCCAATATCTGATAGACAAGCTCTCAAATTTGAAAAATCAAATCTTTATCTAAATGAAACTTTTATATTCTTATCTCTTTAGGGATTTCTTAATGCCTTTATGAAACCTATAAAATGGTAAGATGACAAAATCTCAAAGTTCAAAAATCAAATCTTTAACTACGTAAAAAAAATTTATTCTTTGCTCTTTCGGGATTTCTTAATGCCTTTATGAAACCGATAAAATGGTAGGATGATACACCCTAACAAGCTGAACATGTCATTTCGAAAAGGTAAAATTTTATAAATAAAATTGTTTATGTCATAACCATTTGAATTTTTCTACAAATTGCATAAGAAAATTAGGCCAGCAGATGAAAATAAAAGCTTAAAATCCCATATTACCCGATTTGAAAAAACAGAATTTTCTATGAACAAAAAGTACTCCAAAAAATCCTTAAATCCTTAGATATAATCTACATCGCCTAAAGAATTGAAACCTATTTGCCAGCTTGGCACCACATAATTGAACTTATTCTCCAGCTTGACACCACCACAATTGAATAGCATTACATCACATGTGACAGATCAAATTAGTTCCTTTTGCATCAGCCAAAACTCTAGATGTTTTATGTCAACTTGGTTCTACACACATAGCCATGTACCAGATCAAACTAGAGTCCCTGGTCCACTCAGCACACAATAATATAATAAAAGTCAGAGCCAATCCAATCCATCATTCATGAGGTAATCACCATCTTAATTTGGGAGGGAAGTACTGCACAAAACAACAAGAGAACAACAACAAGAGAGTCAATTCAGAGTCAAGCTTTCTAGACAAATCAGCTCAATTTGTTCAGACAGATGCAGCTTCAAATGAATTCATATCACAGGAAAGCAAGAGAATGAATGAATACCAATACCAACCTTGTCAATGAGTGATTGATAATATGGCTTCACTTCCTCCACATCGATTCTGACCTTACTCTTGCTATATAAGTCATATTTACTGTTCACATGAAATAAACAGTTATTAGAAATACACTTCAAGATTATAACAGTTATGATAAGTAAATGACGAAAATGACCCAATGCTCAGTTTCTTCTTACTTGAATATTTTAAGCCACTCAAGCATCTCCTTATCTTCATCATTCAACAAGTGCATGTACGCACCTTCACAATGCAGAGCTGCAACAAATACACCATCCATCAGATGTGTTATTACTCCAGTCAAATCAGCATTTTCAGGATTACAGAGAAAATGAGATATTGTTTTGCTTACGGTAGAAAGAGTGAAATATTATGATGAAGAGAGCTGTTGGAGGTAATGTTGTGTTATTGATTTTAGCCACCTGTTCCATCCATGGATGAATAAGACAATCAACCATTCTTTGTAGACATGAAATGAAATGATATGTTGGTTTATTTTCTGAAAGTATATTACCAGGTACATGTACTCATCGTGACCCCATGACATAAGAACGTTGTCCTGTCCACATTTTTCAAAGTACACCCCGTATTTTGTAGTGTAAATCAGGACATCAAGGGCCAATGGAAAATCTCTATTTTATTCACATATTCTTTTATTTATAGAAATGATAGTGTGCTAGCTAACTATGTTGAAATTCATGGGTTTTGTGGTCACCTAGAATTGGTTAAGATTTTGATGGGCGAAGACCTGTGTTAAATAGTTTTATTTCTAGTTTCTTGTTTGTACAATAGTCATTTCACTTGATTTCAGTTCTTAAAGAAAAATCGAATGGGTGACATGGGAACAATCAGATTCCCGGAAATTTGCAGATCGAGGCCAGAACCTTGGGATGGAGATAAATCCATAGAAGCACAGTGAAAACATGATGTTTTAGTGATGCACTGTGTTTTCTCAAAGGAAGGGGATTTTCCTCTCTGCACTGTGATTTTTCGTAAGGTATTGTATTTTACATAGAAAATGGGCTCTATACATAAATGGGGTTATTAGTTGAGCATTGTGCATTACCTTCAAAGATCATGTTTTGCATTGAGCTCATAACCCTCATCGTAGATATCAAGTTTAGTTTGAACATTTGTCGCATATCGGCAAAGGTAGGAGGTTGTGATCAGCCAAAATTGCGATCCGAGATCACAATCGGCTGAACTGTGATGACCAATTTATCGGTGATATTACGATGACCCAGTGATATTGGATGCAATATGGAAATGCGATGCAATATGGAAATGCAATGAGATGTGCGATGCGATATAGAAATGTGATGCGATGTGCGATGCGATAATAAATCACATAGTGTTGATTATCATATTGATGAAGGATTGCGAAAGGCACATGTGAAGGAGCATCAGACTTATAAAGTGGTCATATGAAGAAGGAAGGGCAGAGATGTTAGCGGAAGGCATAAAGTTCGAAAGGTCTACAATATTTACTTTTAAAATTAGTTTCTAAAGTGGTTTTAAATAAAAGTCAGAACGAATTCTGAATGCAGTGGAAAAAAAATGGAAAGAAGACTAGGTTTGGGAGAGGTTTCCCAAGCGCGTGTCCCTAGAGATAAGGTATTTTGGGTGTAGTGGCCATATGGTTGCATTATTTGGTCTCAGAGAAAGGATGTTCTTGCTTATGGAGATTTATGATCACAAAGATATGAAAGTTCACAACAGTTGAATGAATGGAAAAGTTTGGCACAAGACTACAATAGTGATATTGTAGGAAGAAATTTTGGAAGTTCTTAGACATTGTAGTAGAACCTCATTCCAGCTGAGGCTTGGAATATATAGGGATAGAGGAGTCCTTAAGAGAAGTGATTGTAGCAACCAGAGAGAGAGCAAGATTGCTTAGTACAAGTTCTAAGGAAAAGAGGACTTGGAAACCAGGGAGAGGAGAAGCTGGGTGAGAAGATGAACTCGGAAGGAAGTTGAATGGTTACTGGTGTATAAGCTCACACAAAACAGAATATGGCTATGGAAATTCATATGGAAGGCTCGGAAGAAGGCTACAAGATGAAGGAAAAGGGTGCTAAAATAATCCACAGGAAATAGATGAGTCAAGTGGAGCTTGACAAAGAGATGGTTGAGATAAGAGAAGAACTCGATGTGTTAACAATGCTACTAGAGGAAAACCAAAGACAAGGTTGGGTCTTGAAGAAAAAAACAGTGAAGTGGCCTAATTTATAGAGAAGGCTATGATAGAGACAAGTGAAGTGGTTGATGGAAAACCTCAGAGAAGAAAAGTCAGAAATGGAAGTTTTCTTTTGTGAACTAGAATAGGGTGAAATTTTGGGTGAAGACGATAATGAGAGATCATCTGAAGATCTCATGGACTATTGGAATAGTTCAAAACAATTTGAAGATATGTTGACAACGGAAGAAGATGAGGCTATGAAGCCTTGGGATTTTAAATCTCATAGTTTGTGTATGTTTGGAGGATGTGTAGAAGATGATGCATAGTTTGATGAAACTATCACAAAAAAGAATAAAGTTCTTGAGGTGAAGTATGATGAAGAATGCCTTTTAGAGGAGGAAGGTGTTATTGTATTGTAGTAGAAAGAAATCATAGATGAATTCATGTTTGGTGTAAGACGGTCAGTTGAACTTTCTATGCACCAAAAGCATAATGAAAATGCCATAGCGGTATTCCATGGAGGTAAACAAATGAATTTGTTTAATGAAATTGATGAAAGAATTTTGCAATGTGATGGTATAGAAAACAAGATAACTGAGGAGGATTGCCAGAAAAAGAATGAAGTTGAGAATGAAGGTTGTGATAAAATGATGAAAAGATTTCACATGGAAATAGAGTTCTTGGAAAGATTTCTCAAGGAACCTTAAGGAGAAATGAATCTTTTAGAAATTGATAAAGAAGAGATTGTGGTTACCATGCATGATAAGGATGAAATGCATCAAACGTTTATAGAGTTAAGTAAATGTTTAGACTCTTCAATTAATAATGTGGTTGTAGGTATGAAAGACAACATTAATAAATATGATGCTAAAATTAGAGAAATTGAACAAAGATTATTTGAAGATGAGATGCAAGATCAAGAACAACAAAAAAGCTATGTCCTTAGAGACATGAAGGAAACAAAAGTATTAATCCAGCAGGATTAATATGGAATAAACCAACAATTTAAAAGAGATGATCAACAACATGAGAGTAAATTTGAGGAAGGCATTAGATTGCAGGAGTATAGCAATTGGAAACATAATGAAGAGCGTGAGATTCATCTGGCAGTAATGAGGGTAGAAGTAGATATATTAATGGAGTGGCTACAAAGAAAAATAAATGAAGACTGAAGATACAGGTGGAGAATGAAGAAACGGGCCAAGTGGAAGCTATTGCAATAGAAGTGGAATGGCAAGCTGATAAACGAGTTCAGAGAACTTGAACAAATTCATATTGATTTGTTAGAGAAGGAGAGACTAAAAGGAATGGAGTCACAACAAAGATGATCTGCTGAAATCCAGAAGATCTATGATGGGAGATTGGTGCTTGAAGCATCAAAAGAGGATGAAGGGTCTTGTATTTTAAAACTGATAATTGTTGTGTGCTTGCAGGTCATGTAAACTTGGGGAAAAACAAGCAGTTATTAGAAATTGTCATATCAATAGGTGAAAATATGACTGGTTGTGGTCATGTAGGTAGTTTAGATAAGAGAGATGGAAGACATTCTTGTGACATTATCATCGAATCAGGAAGGAAGATGACTGCCCATAGTCATTTGAAGAATAGAGAGAAAAGTTACAATCAAGTGAAGGAAGATGTCCAGTCGGATGACATCCAAAGGATAAGTCAAAAGGAGGATGACAAAGGAATTATTGAGATCAAATAAATGTTTTGAAAGGTAGAGATCCATTCATTTGAATATGGAACAAAGTCTAGTTTTCTCAGAAAAACTGATGAAGCTAATACAAAGCTAATGGAGAATCTTGTTGTGTATTGAGGACGTGAAAGTCAAAAGGAAGAATTGATGATGAAATTATTTGAGGAGACATTAGTGTCTCATAGTTTTCAAACTAATATTTTGTGTGTAAATGCAAGATACACTAAAGAAAGACAACTGCTTAATGTTGTCATAGAGGAAATGAAAAGCAAATATATGTTTTTTCAGAAGATAGAAGAAATAAATTCACATAATCTCATGATGCAGGGGAAAGGGCAGCTGTTAATCATGGCTGTAGTGAATTATGTAGATATTGGACAACTATTGAGGACTGAAGCCAAAGGAGAGTAGCTATTGAAGGTTGATGTAGAAGACTTTGTAGAAGGTAAACAGTTACTGAAGGTTGTTGACCTTGAAGACAGTCACAGTAAAGAAGGACTGCTAATAGTTGTTGCAGACAATGAAGTTACTGAGACAATGCAGAGCTTTTGGGAGAAATTCCAAGTGAGATGATGGATTTGTGGCATGAGTTAAGTCTTTTGGAAAGAAGGCTAGAAAACCAAAGAATAAGTGTTCAGACTGTAAAACAATAACTGAATGAGAATGAAGAAGTTGTTATGGATGACAAATGTGGAAAAGAATTTGTCGAAAATGTTTGCATATGGAGAAAACAGGATAAATCATTTGTGCTTAATGAATTGATTGATTCTGGTGAAGATTTATATGCAAGAACAAGGCAATGTGAAGTGAATTTGAAACAAGGAATTGATTCTGAAGATTAGGTCAAAGTAAAGAGGCATGGGATCATAATGTCTCATAAAGATGGAATGATGTTGAATTCACAGTATGGAGTTGTTGAACTAAAGATGGGTTCAAGGGATGATAGTAACAGGAATACTATTGTACAACAAGGAATTGTAGTAAGAAGTGATGAAGCCATGAATGCGAGACTAGAAGGAGGAACTGGAATTATTGCAGGGCATCAATGGAGAAGAAGGCATTTTTATGTCTTAAACATGTATATGGGAAGATATTGGCACATGGATAATAATGTTATTATGCAATAACACATCCAGTTGTAGGAGAATAGTATTCATCATCAGAGAAGTGAATTGGACAAAGAAATTGATGAGTTGTGGAGATTCATACAACATCATTCCAATAGAATATATAGATGACAAAAGAAGAAAGGAAGATTGGCTAGAAATAATGGTGCAGGTGAATGTATGGTAAACTGCAAAATAAGGTGTGGAAGCCTCGTGATCTTAAACCAACAATGAATTGTGATGATAAGTGAAGAGCAGTAAACTATATGAAAAAGACAGGAAATAATTTGAGATATTTGATTAAGTGGGTGAAGCATTTTGGAAGAGAAGCATCGAGTATTTATATGGATGAATAATGTAGAGCTGAAAGTTACAGGTTTTACAGTGGCACAATCAATGAACTGGGTTTTAAGACTTTTTATCCCTGTGAGTTTGATGTAGGAGTATCTAGACCTAGATAGCAATGTGATGGTGTGTTCTCATGTTGTGGCTATCGAGGATTTGGAGGAAAGATTAGTTACTTAATTTTTATTAATTGGAAATTATGTAAATAGTTATTTTTTGCCAAATTTTGAACAAAAAAGGAAATAAGTGGCAAGTTGATACTCCCTGCGTGGCAAGCTAAGTACTTTAGATTATTCAGCTAGGATAGAATTGATTTCAAAATATATAGCAAATTCTTCATTTGTGGAAGGAGATTGTTAGATAGGACATATATGTATTTCCATTTCTTTTCTGAAAGAGGATTAGAGAGAGGATTCGAGAGAGGAAGAGAGGAAGTAGAGAGCAAGAGTGAGGAAAATGTAGAGTAAATCAGGTCATCAAGGGCTGATGGAAAATCTCTATTTTATTCACATATTATTTTATTTATAGAAATGATTGTGTGCTAGCTAACTGTGTTTAAATTCATGGGTTTTTTTTTCACCCAGAATTGGTTAATATTGTGATGGGTGAAGGCTTGTGTTAAATAGTTTTATTTCTAGTTTCTTATTTGTACGATAGGCATTTCACCTAATTTTAGTTCTTAAAGAAAAATCAGATGCGTGACATCAAAACAGTCAGATTCCTGGAAGAGAACTTCATAAATGAATTTGCAGATCGAGGCTAGAACCCTGGGATGGACAGGAATCCAGAGAAGCATAGTGGAAACATGAAGTTTTAGTGACGCACTATGATTTCTCAAAGGAAGGGGCTTTTCCTATCGGCATTATGATTTTTTGTAAGGTATTGTATTTTACATAGAAAATGGGCTTTATACATAAACGGGGTTATCAGTTGAGCACTACACATTACCTTTAAAGATCCTATTTTGCATTGAGGTTAGAACCTTCATCATAGATCACAAGTTTAGTTTGAACCTTTATCACATATCGGCAAAGGGAGCGGGATTGCGATCAACTGAAATTGCAATTCGAGATCGTGATCTGCTGAATTGCAATGACCAATTTATCAGCGATATTGTGATGAACTGGTGATATGTGATGCGAAATGGAAATGCGATGTGATGTGCAATGCGATATGGAAATGCGATGCGATGTGCGATGTGATATATAAATGCGATGCAATGTGCGATGCGAGATGGAGATGCAATGTGATGTGCGATGGGATATGGATTTGCGATGCGATAAAAAATCGCATAGTTAGTGTTGATTATCATATTGATGAAGGATTGTGAAAGGCACATGTGAAGGAGCATCGGACTTGTAAAGCGGTCATATGAAGAAGGAAGGAAGGAGATGTTAGTGGAAGGCGTAAAGTTCAAAAGGTCTCCAAGACTTACTTTTAAAATTAGTTTCTAAAGTTGTTTTAAATAAAATTCAGAACGAAGTCTGATTGTAGCAAAAAAAATGGAATGAAGACTAGGTTTGGGAGAGGTTTCCCATGTGCGTGTCGCTAGAGATAAGAAATTTTGGGTGCAGCAGCCATATGGTTGCATTAAGTAGCTAAGAGTGGATAAGGATAGAGAAAATAGAAAGGTTTTATGCATTGTAGTGTCCCACACACCACAAGTCTCACTTCTTTATACTTGCATCCATTTTCCATTCAAATAAAGAGGGAAAATCAACGTCACCTTCCAATTAGGATTTCTTTTGAAAGGGTTTCTCAGGTTATATCTTGTGTCAATTGTGGTTTCTAAGTTTTATTTCACTATTCTATATTTTCTACATATTTTTCCCATTTCATGCATAAGCATAACACAATAATTTAATAAATCTAGAAATCTAAAGCGAAATTAACCGTCATAGTGTAGATTTCAAAATTTAAGTACAATTTCATTAGATCTATTGTAATGAACTATTCAGTGGAATATCCATGGAAATATACATATTATATTGGTATCAAAGCATGTATCTTTGGATATACTATGGGAATTTATTCGGGATCTAGATTGGCTAAACCAAAAGTCATAAGGCCCTAGCAATGATTAATGATTTTTTCAATAGCCCTCAAGATCCCCTAGAGGAGGGGCTTGCGTAATTGGAAGCATAATTCATAGATATAAATCATAATTTGAGCCTACTCATTGCAACCTTGATCAATAAGCTTGGTTTATTCAAAGAATATGGAGGTTCTAATGCAGAGATCATGTTGAAAGGGAATTGATACATCAAGAAGAACTAGAAAGGGTCTCTAAGAAAGAACCCAGAAAGGATCAGCCTAGCTAGAGTAGTATTAACCATTCATAGTCCTTATTCTAAATGAAAGTGGAGGTAAACATCAATTCATATCAATGTGAGATTGATTCTTGGAAGATAAATCACTAGTTGCAAAAATTGGAAGTTTATTTTAGTATTCATCATATAGAGGAAAAACAAAAGATTGTGTTTTCTTAGTTGAAATTAAAGGACCCTGCGCTAACTTGGTAAGAAATTTATATGGAGACCTTGAGGTTGGAGGGAGACCCACTAGTAGTTAATTTGGAGGATTCCAAAACCCTTATAAACCCATAATTTCACCCTATTGGGTATGTAGAGTAGCATTGGATCCAATTTCATTACTTTAGGCACAGACAACGAAATAGTGTACAAGAGTATACCATAGAATTTAGAAACATTTCCATAATGTTTGGTATCTCCCAAAATAGCCCAAAGATACTCAAGTATTTGGGGGGGTCTATAGATCCATTTCTGGAAGCAAGTGATGTATTTCAAGCCAATATTAGTGGATGAGGCCTGTGTTTTTGAAAAACACCTATAGAATATAGGCCAAAAGAGAGGTCATTCAAGTGGGTCCAAGAAGAAAGAGCACCAAGTGGCTTCTACGTAGGGTAATAAGAAGTGGAAATGGGGAAAGTACCAAAATACAATAGCCACAACACACTATTGCAAATATTTCTACAACCATTGTAACATTGGTGGTCAAACAAAGGATAAGTGTTGGAAGTTGTATCTTAAGCTCAACCCAAAGAAAAATCAGAAATATACTAAGAATAAAAATTTCAAGGCCATATATTGGAATACTCAAGTGAAAATAAACTTGGGCATGTACGAGAAGATTTTTTGTGCGTCAATGCAAAAAGAGGTGAATTTGAGTAGCCTTTAGCAAAAATAAGAGAACAAAAATATCACACTCTTCAATATAAAGATACAGGCTACGTAGATAAAAATTGATGCTCTCTTCAACTCAAGATCATAGGGAAATCTCATTGCAACAAATTTGGTCAACAAATTGGGACTTGAGTTTCATGATCATCCAAGCCCATATCCATTGGGGTGGGTAAATAAGGATGCAAAATTAAATGTAACCAAACATTGTAAAATCAAATTTTCTATCAGTGCTAAATTTGGAGATGAATTATAACTACAGTTAGTTCCCATTGATGTATGTGGAGTGGTGTTTAGGAGTCCCGATATGTACATGGTGTTTAGGAGTGCCTATATGTACATGCGAGATGTAATTTTCATGCAGAGATCCAACCAATACCACCTTGTCAATGATGAAAAATCCTTCACCATTAAGGCGCATAGGGGAAAGTCCAAAATTTCACTGGTAAGTTGCAAGCAAGTTAAGAAATTGATCAATTCTAGAAAAATGTATTGTTTGCTATATTTAAGATAAAATTAATCTGCGTGAGAGTTAGTGGGTGCAATTCATCATTAAAGGGGTGTACTAAGGACCAAAAACAACAACTCGAAGAGTTATTGAAATCATACATGAATGCATTCTAGTATCCTAAAGGGTACATCCTAAGAGAGAAGTGAAGCATGAGATCTAGCGATTATTGGACTTGTCATTGCCAAACATTGGGTTGTACATAGAATTTATTATAGAATCAAGTGAGGTGAAGAAGAAATTGCAACAACTATGGGAACAAGGTGTAACCAAGTAACTCACCATCTGGATCACCCATAATCATTGCGGCAAAGAAGGATGGGACTTAGAAAATGTGTATTCAATATAGGTAATTAAACAAAATTATGCTCAAAATCTGGTACCCCATTCTTGGGATAGATGATCTACTATATTAGTTTTAGAAATCCTTATCCATATTGGAGCAATCATGGTTGACTAGCTAGATTGTATATCTATGGTGATAATGAGTTGCTTGAGTGATGCAGTTACAACCTTCTTAGTGAATTGCAGGCTTTCTTATATGCTTAAGACCGGTGCTATGAAAATCACTTAGGACAAACATGTTATCTGATAAGTTCTCATATTTCTTATATGTTTATGAGTCTGGGTAGTTCACTACCATAACCATGATAGTGAGTTAACTTACTTATTAGGAGTTAAAGTTATCTAGGTAGTTCACTACCATAACCATGATAGTGAGTTAACTTACTTATTAGGAGTTCAAGTTATATGTTGTATGTTACATGAATTTCTAGATAGAGTTGAGGGTTACTTACCTTATGAACATTATGTTGTGATGCATTCTATGAGTTTACGCATACTTGTATCCTGTTGTGGTATCTTGACATTCAGTGATTAAAGTTGGTATGCACCTTTCTCGTGCAATCTAGCCTTTGGAGCAATTTCCTTTCTTTTACCTAGAACCTATGGAAGATAAGTTGTATTGGTACCTTTGAGCTCTTTTGGGCACAGTTTAGTATCTATGATGGTTGGTTTCTTAGTATTTGTCCATTTCCTTAAGAAATTTGGAGTTTGGGAAGTTTACCTTAGTATTATGGGGATCCTGTAATTCCTCAAACTTCCCCATCCTAATATTAACGATGCTTTCTTTGATGAACATCTTTTTGTGCTATTTGTAAACACACACTTGTTTGTAGATATTGCTAACTATTTGGCTACAAGGAATCTTCCACCACATCTCTCACTGAAATAACAACAAAAAATCATTTGGAAAAGTAGCAATTATTCCAAGATATTATATCATATTTTGCCACACTTAGTATAAGATGCGTGCTTTGGCCTAAACTGATCATTTCGTTTCCCTTTTGTAGACATTTTCCCTTCTACAATCTCTTGAAAAAAATGTGAGTTCACATGTGTGCCCTTTGTTACATCATAACATGAACATGCATGATTCTTATACAAGAAAAAAGTGTTTATACACTAGTATCCTTTATGAAATTTAAAGGTGCATGTTATTGCACATAGTGGGGAGGGTTTTACGGGTTCTATCGAGAGTGAACCTCTTGTATCCCATCCCTAATGACCCAAACTACTTTTTAAGAATATTTAATGATGACATGATTGGAGGAGAACAAAAAGTACCCTTATGTCAACAATTTCTCTCATGTTTCCTTTATTTGCAATCCCCTTAAGATTTTAAGATATTCCTCAGATTGGAAACCATTATTTCTTTTATTCCTATTGTTATTCCAGATTTTTAAAAAGACTCATTCTCTTGATCTCTCCTCATCCAAAAGAGGAAGAGTTTGCGACAAAGACATTTAGTATCCCAAGGTGGAGAGACCTATAGGACAATTCTAAGTAGTTCCTTTAGCAAGAACCAAATGTAATCTAAACCTCATATTGTTGTCAATTATTTTAATAAGAAAATTGTTTCTTTCCATTCCTATTTAGTGCTTTCATAATATAGTGAGATCATGAGTTGTTTTGTTGTTTTATTTCATTCAATGCAACTTAGCTCTTATTGAATATATTATTGTCCCCTATTCATTTTCTTTATGAATGTAGGTTGTTTAGGAAAAGCTCAAAGGAAGAGGATTTGGAAGGTAAATCATCCTTAGACTTAGATTTTATGGGTAAAATATTCTATCCTTACACAATAGTTAAGAAATATTTCTATCATTCTTATATATTTACAAATTTATCTTAATTAAACTATTATAACTCAATTTATATTACAAAAAATCTTAATTAAATACTAAAACTTGGAATGTTATAAAGTCTCTATCTTATTTTAAAATATTTCACTATATTCCAATTAATAATAAAAATTATTGAGAAAAATATTATTTACCAATATAGATTCATTTTAATTTAGAATCTACCAAACACTAGAGGGATCAAATATCTCAAGATCCAAATCTCTTTTTGAGTGTAAAACTTGAGAAAAAAATTTTATCTAGAGAAATTTAATTCCTCTAAAGTTTACTAATTCCCAAGTTAAAAGTGAATTTATTGTGATTCTTTATAAGACTACTTATATTTATATAACTTTACCATATCTCTATATAAAATCATTCTTATTTTTAATTTTACTAAATCCCTCATTAAATGTATAATTTTTTTAACATCTTTATTTTATATATATATATATATTATATATATATATATATTATATATATAATATTATATAATATTATATATATATAAATGTTTAAATATTGAATTTTATATGTTTATTATAATTTAAAATTAATATAAGTTTGTAAAAACATTTATAATTAATAGAATTGTGAATTATTATTTTAAAATTATATCACATTTATGTTTAATAATATTTTTTATTCATTAATTTAATAAGTTTTTTATAATTCCTAATTAAATTATTGTTTTGAAATATCATGCATGACAATAATAAATCAAATATATTAAACTTATTTTAGTGTGATATACATATTATAATTTTTCAAAAAACAATGTTTGTAATTTTATTAATAAAAGCAAAGTTATTATTTTTATTATTTCTAATTTTTTATAACTTTTATAAATCAGGCCACATTATGATTTATTATTATTATTATTTTTAAATCAAATGTTCATTTTATAGAGACACAACATCTCTCTCATAGTAAGTTGAAACTTAAATGTTTTCACTCATTTACGAGCATTAAAACATGTATGCCATATTGTGCTGATATTTAAATGTTTACACTCATTTATAGACATTACATCTCCCCTACTGACTTGTAAAGCAATGATTCTCAATACCTCTCAACACTATAAAATCTAATATACATTTCTAAATTATATATGCATATTACTAAACAATAGATACTTTTTATAAGTTTAAATCTGAATGATATCCATAAAATAATTCATTTGCCATTTAAAATTAGACATTTTACACGTCTTGAAATATATATATATATATATAATTTAATGTCAAAAAAATTAAATATGTTAACATAACTACTAAAATAATTATGTAGATACAAATTAACTAACCTGATAAAATGACCATATCCCAAACCATGATAAAATGTGTTAAGTGACCATATCCAAAAACATGGGATAAACTGTGTTTTGTGTGTAAAATCATTATTAATATTAAAGCCAAAAACATGTGATAAAGTGTGTTTTGTGTGTAAAATCATTATTAATATTAAAAATTGTTTATATGTATAATTAATTAATATATATCTAGAAAGTCATTACATTCCCTACAATCAAAATGTGAGGATAGATATGTGCTCCATATCTCTCTTTGCGAAGCAAAATTTAACATTTCGAGCATCAACAATGTTGTGGCCTATGAAAAAGGTTTACAAAATTATTTGAGATGCAAAGATGGTTGTTTTAATTAAAATGGTACAAACATTTTTTGATTAAAAATTGCATTGTTGAAAAGGGTGGCCATAGGGGAAGATTTTGTGTAGCTTAGAAAGAAAGATTTTGCATAGTTTCGTAGAAAGCTCTGGTGTAAAGGCTCGAAAGAAGTTAGACTTACAAAAATCTGTGTAGATTTTTTTTTAGACTATCTATTGTTAATCATGATATTTTGTCAATAATCTATCTTGTTCTCAAGTAGTCTCTTAACTTGTTACACATAACCAAACGCGATTTTATTGTGAATATATATTGTTCTCCATGATAACTAAATTTATAAGTTTTGAAATTCTAAAATATTTTTCTCAAACAATTTCCAAAATGGAATCCAATATCTGATAGACAAACTCTCAAATTTCAAAAATCAAATCTTTATCTAAATGAAACTTTTTTATTCTTTTCTCTTTAGGGATTTCTTAATGCCTTTATGAAACTGATAAAATGGTAAGATGACAAAATCTCAAAGTTCAAAAATCAAATCTTTAACTAAGTAAAACTTTTTTATTCTCTGCTCTTTTGGGATTTCTTAATGCCTTTATGAAACTGATAAAATGGTAGGATGATGCAGACCTCCCTCCTCGTCCCCAGTGGAAGCAGCACATCAAAATAAGCGAAGGTTACCTCTTCCCCTCCCTTGATACAAGGAGCACCTTTATTTAAAATTAAAAAAATATTATATTGTGATATACAATCAAATGGATTTGACACAAGAGGTTTCTCTCTGTTCTCACACAGATAACGTTTTCTGGTTTACCAAGATCCCGACCATCTCTAAAGTTGGTCGATGCATCAGCTCCATCCACAATCGTGTAGGTAGTAGGCGGTGGATCATAGCAAGGCTGGCAAACGCCCTGCGATTCGCCACAAGAACTCAAACCGGGTAACACCCCGCACTTAGAACTTTGGTAGAGTCTCGGCAATATATTGTTCAATTTGATTTTTCCCAAATTGCTAAACGCTGGCACGCCCCAGCAAAGCACCGACAAATTCAGTTGCAGAACACCGCAGGTAAATCCCGCGCAGACAAACCCATCATATTTCAGGCAAATATTTGCACATACCTTGTGATATCAACGTCATAACAAACCACCTCAGATCGATCTGAAGAGAACAAGCCGTGACGATTCGTGCACAAATTTCTGACTTCTTGAGCAGATCCACGAACTAGAACTGCTTTCTGGACAACAACCCTTCTTTAGCGAATCCACTTGAAGGTGAATTGGGGCGATCCTGAAGGTGAATTGGTGCGATTAATGGCCTAACAGACGCGCCAGTTGGCCTTCCTGGCGCTGCTATGAGCGCAAAAAACACGCCAATCCCCTTCTACTTAGAAAAAATCATATGAGTCCGAGTCAGGTGTTACTGCAGTCCACCTGCTCCTACGAGCACAACGCTCCTGTATACACACAACCACAAAGGAAATCTGCCACCACCGGGCAAGTCCAATTTACCACCATCGCACAAATCCGCCAACTTCAATATGCCACCACCGAGCAAAACACCGATCTGCTTCCACCGAGCAGATCACAAAACTCTGATACCAAGACAAAATTACAGACACTCAATAATATATTCTATTAATTTGAATGAGGAAATTACACACAGATTTATACAATCAATAGTCTCAAGATAAGAATTCTATCTTGGATGTACACTAGTGTGGTTGAGAGATTCTCTCAACCACACAGTAAACTAGAAGAAACTAAATCCCTATTATGTAGGAACAAACTCCTCAATTAGAGAATTATAACCATAGACAAGTCTAGAATATCTATTGCTCATCATGATATTTTGTCAATAATCTATCTTGTTCTCAAGTAGTCTCTTAACTTGTTACACATAACCAAATGCGATTTTATTGTGAATATATATTGCTCTCCATGATAACTAAATTTATAAGTTTTGAAATTCTAAAATATCTTTCTCAAACAATTTCCAAAATGGAATCCAATATCTCATAGACAAACTCTCAAATTTCAAAAATCAAATCTTTATCTAAATGAAACTTTTTTATTCTTTTCTCTTTAGGGATTTCTTAATGCCTTTATGAAACCGATAAAATGGTAAGATGACAAAATCTCAAAGTTCAAAAATCAAATCTTTAACTAAGTAAAACTTTTTTATTCCCTGCTTTTTCGTGATTTCTTAATGCCTTTATGAAACTGATAAAATGGTAGGATGATACACCCTAACAAGCTGAAAATGTCATTTCGAAAAAGTAAAATTTTATAAATAAAATTGTTTATGTCATAACCATTTGAATTTTTCTGCCATTGTCATTTAAACAAAATTACATAAGCAAATTATGGCAGCAAATGAATATAAAAGCTTAAAATCCCATATTAACCGATTTGAAAGAACACAATTTTCTATGAACAAAAAGTACTCCAAAAAATCCTTAAATCCCTAGATATAATCTACATCGACTAAAGAATTGAAACCTATTTGCCAGCTTGGCCCCACACAATTGAACTTATTCTCCAGCCTGACACCACCACAATTGAATAGCAGCATTACATCAGATATAATCTAAATCGCCTAAAGAATTGAAACCTATTTGCCAGCTTGGCCCCACACAATTGAACTTATTCTCCAGCCTGACACCACCACAATTGAATAGCATTACATCACATGTGACAGATCAAATTAGTTCCTTTTGCATCAGCCAGAACTCTAGATGTTCTATGCGAACTTGGTTCTACACACATAGCCATGTACCAGATCAAACTAGAGTCCCTAGTCCACTAAGTACACAATAATCTAATAAAAGTCAGAGCCAATCCAATCCATCATTCATGAAGTAATCACCATCTTAATTTGGGAGGGAAGTACTGCACAAAACAACGAGAGAACAACAACAAGAGAGTCAATTCAGAGTCAAGCTTTCTAGACAAATCAGCTCAATTTGTGCAGACAGATGCAGCTTCAAATGAATTCATATCACAGGAAAGCAACAGAATGAATGAATACCAATACCAACCTTATCAATGAGTGATTGATAATATGGCTTCACTTCCTCCACATCGATTCTGACCTTACTCTTGCTATATAAGTCATATTTACTGTTCACATGAAATAAATAGTTATCAGAAATACACTTCAAGATTATAACAGTTATGATAAGTAAATAATGAAAATGACCCAATGCTCAGTTTCTTCTTACTTGAATATTTTAACCCACTCAAGCATCTCCTTATCTTCATCATTCAACAAGTGCATGTACGCACCTTCACGATGCAGAGCTGCAACAAATACACCATCCATCAGATGTGTTATTAGTCCAGTCAAATTAGCATTTTCAGAATTACAGAGAAAATGAGATATTGTTTTGCTTACGGTAGAAAGAGTGAAATCTTATGATGAAGAGAGCTGCCGGAGGTAATGTTGTGTTATTCATTTTAGCCACCTGTTCCATCCATGGATGAATAAAACAATCAACCATTCTATGTAGACGTGAAATGAAATGATATGTTGGTTTATTTTCTGAAAGTATATTACCAGGTACATGTACTCATCGTGACCCCATGACATAAGAACGTTGTCCAGTCCACATTTTTCAGAGTACACCCCGTATTTTGTGTTGTATTTTGGGTTGTGAAAGTCTGGATTGTCCTTGAAAAACTACACACAACGATATGAAAAAGATTTTAATTATTGATATATTACATGAACTCTGCAATGGACCAATAACAATGTTTCAGAAAAATACCAAGTTGCAAAATGAAGAGAGAAGGTCATATATATTACCTCGTGGTGAACAATGGTTTCACTGAAAGCGCATCCCAAAGGAAAAGTGTCACCTGTATAAATTCAGATATGCAAGTTTTTTTTTTTATTAGACATCATTAACAGCCAACCCAGTCCATTGCCAGAAGAATCCAGTATCCGCCAATTATAACTAAAATATCATCCAGGAGTCCTTAGGAAGCGAAATGCATGAGAGATGTAAATTATGGATACATTCCATTTCATTTTACAGTGGGTAATGTTGAAAGAGCTCTCACCTACAACTGCCCATTGAGGTTCGCTTCCAAAGTCAGGATGCAGTAGTACCTTGCCCAGATCTGCATGCATTTTTCTCAGTCACAATTTCATCTATAACCCAATCACAACTGAACTAGAAGTATAATCTCTATGACATATACTGAAATAGATTGTTGTTCAACGAATCATGCTATTTCTGGCAAAGAATCTCTGTTGGTTTGCTGCACAAGTTAGTATGAATGCAAAGAGTTATATGGGGTGTAACTCATACCATGGATGAGGCCAGTCAAATGAAGCCACTCTTCATTGGGGTAATCTTTACGAATAGCCTCTGCTGTTTGTAGCAGGTGTTCTATCTGAGGTTCATCGAGGTCAGGGTCACTCTCATCTACTAACTCGTTTAAGAGTTCACAACATTCCCAGATGCTCATAACAGTTTTGTCAAGCTTACCATAATGTTCGCGCTTACTTAATGCCTGCAACCACACAAAAAAGAAAACATCATTGTGGATAACCAAAGTCATGTGTACACCAATGTGGTCGCACAGTTTTGATGTAGTCCAGATATTGTGCCTCAAGCTGTCATATGCAGCAGAGAATTTTCTAGTTCTTTGCCTCTCAGATTGATTTCATTATATAATTATAGTTATACGCTGCAGAATCACTAAGGAGGAGTTTTGCAGTGTAGTAATAATAATTTAATTTTAAGATTATTATTAAGTGCGATATCAGAATTACGAAGTAAGAGTTTTGTAATGGAGTAATAATAAGTTAATTTTAAGATTATTATTAAGTCAGATATCAAATTAGCCCATGAAACTTTTTTTATAAAACAAAAAATTAACATCCATCGTCAAAAAAACACAAAAAAATTAACATCCATCTAACAATTAAAGGTCCCAAAAAACATTCATAGTAAAAAAAATGAAAGTCATAAAAATATTTATATCGATTGTGGACTCCCATAATCTTTCGGAATCATCCATACATATCTTTGGGATCCCAAAATCTTTAGAAAATCCATACTTAAGCTGCTCATGGGCATAGTTTCAACCAGCGAAGTCTATAGTAACATGGTTTTTATCTGCATTACGAGAACACTTATAATCAAGGGAGACAAAAAGTTACGAGAACACTTATAATTAAGGGAGACATTAGAAATGAGAGTGCACAACTTACGTAATCATATGTCTGGTTGATGTGATTAAGTCTGTAAAACTCTTGCACACCAGCCTGCCTCTCGCTTTCGGTTTCATAGCTTCTGTTAGGGCTCAACCATCAGTTTGTCATTCGACGATCTAGCCGGTAAAATGCTCAGATGTGTAAAACCCAGAGAAGAAAATTAGCAAGGGTGTGTATGGTTTCAAAACCTGAAATCATGGCCGAAGGCATTGCTGTCTGGTGTGACAAAACCACCATCCAATTGAAGAACGTGGGATTGTGAATGGTCGACTTCGTGCTGGCCTGTTTGAGTTTTGTTGATCTCATTTCCTTGCAGGAGGGGATCTGCAAAAGTGCTTATTTAAAATAGAAAAGAAAAGCATCTTATCAGATTGGTATTCATGAAATTAATAATTGTGTTTCAGTAAACATATTGATTATGATAATGATATTAACCTTCACTAAGATTCAACTTTGTTTTATCCAATTTTAAGTATCTAATTTGATTTATTCGTATTTGATTTTAAGAAAGCAAAAATTAATTGGAATTTTTCGCTAATTGTATCACAAAACTAAGAATGAAATAAAAGAATAAAATTTCATTGCATTTCAATAGAAGGTGATGACCTTGAACGATGACTGTCATGTTCAATTGAATTAAGTCTGCAGGCAGCTCTGCTTTGCTTGAAATCTGATTGAATCACTGAAAGGACCTGCAAAGAAATCAATATATCTGTTTGGTCTGAACATATCGTTGACTATTGAATATATCACTTTGAGAATACAGACAATATTAAATAAAAGTGATTTCCTTCATCACTGTTAAATAACACAAATAAAAACTGCAACCAATATAAAGACAAGCAAATGGAGACAGATTTTCAACCATACCACAACTCTGGTTCTAGCAACAGAGGATTGAGAGAGTACAATTTTGGGATGTTGTATATATAGTGGAGAGGGCGTGTTAGGTAGAGAATCAGGAGACTGAGTCAGAAAGCATATCCAGTTTGGGACAGACTGGAAAAGTGGGAAATGTGAGTCTCCACTGTGTTACTATGAATGATAAAGTTAATTAGTATGTAAATTAATTTTATTTGCGGACACCTAAGATCTTGTTCAACTAATTTATAATTTAGCTTATTTCAAAAAGATTTCCATTTTCTCCAAGTTTAAACAAAAATAATAAATTAAGATAAAATTCAATTTCATACCACAAAAATTAAACTTATCAACAATTAATTATACATCAACGATGATATTATAAAATTTAATATTGGTTAGGTTTCCAGGTTCCAGCGGTGGCTTAGAGAGGGCAGGAAGAAACAGGGAAGCTGAGATAATGCAGCCAGGCAAGTGGGGTTGGATGAGATAATGATGATCAGGATAAGCAATATTATACAGATCATATGGATAACGTTGACCTATTAAGAAAAAAAAATAGTTATTTATTTTTAAATAATCTTTTGGAATGATTGTTTTTTTCTTTAATTTTTGCGTCATTTTAATAAAAATAGAAAGGTTTAATTTAATAGTATTTATCCGTTCTTGATAATCGACAAGGCTTAGAACTTAAATGTTGTTCTAACAGTTTTCCCAATACTTCCGGATAACATTGATTCATTCCAAAAAAAAATATCGCTCATTTATTATTTGCATTAAGGAATTGTTCAGGCTTCCAACAAAGCTTATAAACCTATGTTACCAATAGATTCGAAATATGAGATTTTAGTGCTCACCGTTGTCCGTCATGGACTCCTTAATCATCACCAAAATCTCATTATAATTAATGAATTCTCATTATCATCACCAAAACCTGTTTATCATTACCAAACCTTCCTATTGTTGAAATGTGTGTGCATTTGTATGACATTCATACTTTATTATAATGACTTGGTTAATCATGACCGTCATAGAGGCCTTGATTTTTATACAATATATTGGATCAAGATGAGCAGCAGAGTACCGTGTTTCTATTAGTACCATGTTTTTATTGTTTTTTTTATATTTTTTTTTATTATAGTTTTAAGGTTATTTTATATCTAGTTGTTTTTAATGTGTTTTTTTGGAAATTTTTCTAGTGTTTTTTCCTGGTCTAATTTCTCTAAAATCTGGTAGGAATTTATTGAAATCACAAGCTTGATGGGTAACCCCTGCAAAATCAAAGTGTCCTAGAGGTTTTCCAAGGTGTTGAATCCGTATATAGAGTCAAAAAACCAGTTTAAATAACACAAATCAAGATTTCTACTCGATTTTTAGTCGGATTCCGGAACTGGAATGTCCAAAAGGTCACACTAAAGACAAATTCATTTTATATTGAATTCAATTTTATTAAATAAAATTTATGTAATGGATATAGTGTAAACATAATAATGGTTAGAATGTTTAATTTAATATTCTAAATATTAAAAGTGTCACTAATAGATAGTCCTACAATATGTTTATGGGAAAAATGTCCCACCAAATAGTCAAGGATATAACTTAACAGAGAAATTGTGAGGTCCCTATACTGCTAGTGTAACCCCTTATTGTTATTAGTAAAACCCTCTTATTATATTGTTGTGCCCATGTAGTCCCCATATTGTTATTATTGGGCCCCATAGAAGCCCACTATTGTTATTATTGTGCCCTTACATTATTATTGTTATGTCGGCTCTGATTATATTATGACCTCTTAGACTCCTATATATAGAAAGGGCGTCTTGTCATTTGTATCATCCAAGAATTGTTGAGTTGTGTAATGTAAAAGATGTTTCCCCCTCGAAAAAAGTTGAATTCTAAGGCGTTGATCCATCTTTTCTATCTTTTTGTGAGCTGGTTTCATAACATTTGGTATCAGAACTTTGAATTCTAGGGTTTCGCTGCTCCAAATAAGTCATCATGGAATTTTCGCTATAACTTGTTTTCTGCTATGTTTCAGAAGCAAAACAAAAAACCCATTTCAGACGAACTCGCGCTAAACCTTGGGTCCAAATTTTAGAGCTTGTTTCGCTACATTTTCGGAGATATGATCTGAGGAAGTTAGGGTTTTTACAAGCTCCAGAATTTCAACTAAAACGGGTCATTGTGGAATTTTCGTTATAACTGTTTCTCTACGAAGTTTCAGAAGCTAAACCAGAAACACATTTGGGAAGAAATCGGTCTGAACCTCGGCTCTGAATTTCAGATGCTGTCTCGCTATAGTTTCAGATATATAGTCTGAAGAAGTTAGGGTTTTTGCAGGCCCCTGAATTACATTCCAAATAGGTCACCTTGGGAAAATCGTCATAACTATATCTCTGAGTATTAGATTGAAATTGCATCAGAAGTTATAGAAAGAGGACGGACTGTAGTTTCTTGTATATACTTTTCAGATCCAAAGGTCAAAACAATGACACGTGGCACTTCATACAAGTTCGCTCTATCAAAAAAGTATATAATAAGGCCATCTTGGAAGATTGTGCATAGCTCTTTCTTGGAGAATGATCAGACTAGTGGCATTGGAAAGAGGACATAGAGGGCTACTACAGGTCGTAATTTTAGAACTAGAAGATTCGAAATTACATAGTTACAGTCATTTCAAGATCGAGCTTCTAAAATCAAGAAAATGCGATATGATGAAATTTGATGGAAATGATACAGTAAATTGGATATTACACATGGAGCAATATTTTGATCTACATGGTGTACCATTATTACAAAAGGTATGTATTGCATCTTCATATTTAAAACCAGATCAATTTTTATGCTATAAAGGGCTTTGTTCTCGTAAACAACTTGTTACGTGGTCAATTTTCACGGAGGAAATGATAGCACAATATGAGGATACAAAGAGAAACACTTCCTTTAGAGCAACACTGCAACAATTGAAAGAAAAAAGAGAAAACAGGCTTTGTTACAAAGTGGAAAGCAAAATTATGGCAACAAGTAAGTCTACCCCTCACAACTATAAAGATGGAAGTGTTGTTTCTCCTAGCTTCCACAACCTATAAGGGTTACACCACAACAATTGGAAGAAAAAAAGAGAAGAAGGGCTTTGTTACAATTGTAATAACAAATACATTAAAGGTCATAAGTGTGTCGAGAGGAAATTATTTTACATTGATTGTGGAGAGGAGGAAGAAAATGATCAAGAAACATCAAAAGAAAAGTATATACACCAGGAACCAACCCCAGAGAAAGAAGAAATTAATCCAACCATATCTTGTAAAGCATTGGAAAGAATTACCACTCCTAAAACTCTCAAGATAGAAGGACATATCAAGAAGAAAAATGTTCAAGAAGTGAAAGATCACATCGAGAAACAAGAAATGAGTCTGACCATATCTTGTAATGCATTGGATGGAATTACCACTCCTCAAACTATCAATATAGAAGGACATATCAAGAAGAAAAATGTTCAAGAATTGAAGGATCACATCGAGTCTCAAGAAATCAATTCAACCATCTCTTATAATGAATTGGAAGAAATTACCACTCCTCAAACTATCAAGATAGAAGGACATATCAAGAAGAAAACGGTAAGAGTGTTGATTGATTCAGGTAGTACCCATAATTTTATTGACTGTAAGATAGCCAAAAAATTGAATTGCTTCCTATATCTAGTACTAGAGTGTCAAGTGATGGTTGCAAGTGGAGGAACCATAAATTTCTCTGGAAAGTGCCATAATATCAAGCTATCCATGGGAGAATATGTATTGAATAGCCCAATTCTTTCCATTCCAATGGGTGGTGCTGATGTTTTACTAGGAGTCCAATGGCTACAATCTTTGGGTACGATAGATTTTAATTTTCAAGAACTTTTCTTGAAATTTTTTTGGGAAGGAAAGGAAGCTGAATTGAGGGGTATTGAAGGAAAACTTGGAAAGATAATCAACTCTAACAGCATGACAAAGCTTCTAAATAAAGAATAATGGGGTGAAATTGCACAATTATGTTCATTAGAGGATCCCACATTGAAATCATGTATTTCCCCAAATCTCTAAAATGTTTTGGACAATCATTCCAAGATATTTGAGACTCCCAAAGGCCTCCCACCTATTCATGATCAT
>APFE031334150.1:833-15321 GCA_000404065.3 Pinus taeda | reverse complement strand
AGTTTGCGATTGTTTAGTAATCCCTCTGCTAAATTCCAGAGATAGTTTGCTTGTTCGTTCCTTTTCAGACTCCTTAAAAGAAAAGGTCCATCTGAGCACTTGTCACTTCAGGCTCATTAAAAATCGAAGGCGGCTAGAGTCATCTTTAGCTTTTTCTCAACTCTTAAAAATTGAAAAAGCAAGTTGTGTCAAAGCGTCTAAAATTCATTTAATACATAATCGTTTTCCCTTTTATTTTGAGTTGATCGAGTAATCCACGATCGTGGAAGAAAGTAAATCGAAACCCCGTCGTTCACGGAGACTTACGAATCAACCATCTTTGACTCTGGAGACGAAACTATTCCAAACAAAGCGAACTTTTTTATTGGGTCAAAGTCCCCTAGTTTGATTGGAACTTGTGTTCCAACATCCTCAGAGAATCCGGTTACTCCAACCATTTCTGGTATCCCTGCCTCCACAGAAGAAGTTCTGCAGCCACAAGAGGACATTAGAATTGATCCTAGTGTGACGGTAAACACTTCTATTCCTGAACTTGCTCCATCTACCGCTGATTCACGAGGTGTTATTCCCCAAACATCTGTCGTTGCAAAATCTATACCTTCTTCGGCACCGGAAATATTTTACGGACCTGACGGTCTACCTCTTCCACCTAGATTGATTGCTATAGAAGAGATTGTGAAGGATCCTCCATCTAGTACTCCATCGCATTTTGGAGTTGGGATCACCCTATATCCTTCTTCATCAGAAGTTAGTCTCCCAACATCGGGAGCTCATGTAGAATCGTTAGGAAATCTTTTGGATAGACTAGATATGTCTGAACAACCGTTGACATCCAAGACTGTGTCATCTAACACAGCGGCGGCGGAACCTCCTGCTGCTACTCCAACAATGTTCGTCGGTGTACCATCTGTCCCAACTAGCTCTCAATTGCTGGATGGAGTCCATCCAGGGGTTGTTTCGACAGTATGGTCTGTTCTCATTTGTTCGTCTGGAATAATATATGGAATCTCTTATGTTGAGTCTCAGCAAATTGATCCTTCGCAACAGTATCAATTTGGGCAGTCTGGTCCCCAAAGGCAAATCATTCCTTTGAGCACTGGATTGTCGTTGTATGGGGGGCAGTATGCCCTTTCATTGTTTCCTCTGGGAGAACAACTGTACGAGAGTTCACAACAGAATTCGGGTTATGCTAGAATTACATCCAGTGGTTGGGTGCCAATACTACCTCAACAACCAAGAGTTGTATACTCAATGCAACAAAGTCTACCTCTGTCAAGTATCCCCACTACACCGGCTATTGTGATGGTGTCGCAAGTACAAGCATTGCCTGTTATATGCCAACCTCAAGTTTCTCAGGTCGTAATAAATCAGCCTCTTGTCTCTACGACTCCACCACAATCACCGATTAGTGGCTCCTTAACTCGAGTGACCCAGGCTCAAACAGGTACCATTACCCCTCATCTTGGTCAAACAACCAGTATTGGACAACAACAAATGGCTTCACAACCATGGCTGGTACAATATCAACAACCGCAATTCCAACAAGCTTACCGAGGATTTGAGCAACAAATCTTTGTAAGTAATGGGCCGCCATATATTCAAAATGGTCAACATCAATCATTCATAATGGTTATGCCCATCAACCTTACTAAAGTTATCAGCATCAAACGCATTATGCTGGTATGCAAAGACCAATTGCTCAAGCAATCCCATCTTATCCTGGGTATGCTTCGTCGAACCTGAACCAGCAGTTGCCCTTCATGGCGACTTTAGAGTTACTGGATCTAAATCGGCTAACAAATAATCTAATTGCTTACGCCCCTTGGTGGTCGACGATTCCGCATAAACTTCTGTCAGATATTCCTAAATTTAATGGAAATCCGGGTGAAGACCCATCGAATCATGTGATGACCTTTCATCTATGGTTTTCATCAAACACTCTCAATAATGATTTGATTAGGCTTCGCCTTTTTCAGTGAACGTTAACTGGTCCGGCAGCAAAATGGTATATCGAATTGCCTAGAGCTTCATTCGACAACTTCACTGCCCTGACCACAACCTTTTTAACCCATTTTCAGTTACCCATAAGGTACAAAAGCGGAATAGAGCTTCTTACCAATTTCAAACAAACGACGTCCACTCACATATCCGATCATATTCATGAGTGACGTTGTCATCATAGAATGGTAAAAACATATGTTCCTGATTAGCTGTCAGATGAATGGTTTATTAAGTCATTGTTACCTTCTATTACAGAAGATGTGGCAAAGGGAGGAGTCGTCACTGAAGAGCAAGTCATTTCTCGTGCACAATATCTATACTTGATCTATACTCAGTCTGGCACGCTCTACGATAAAATTCCTGATGCTCCGAGACCGGAGTTCTCCATCGCTCCCTCTCCTAAATCGAACAAAAACTCTCATGCCGGCAATGGCATGATAGGAACAACTAACACAAAAACCGCAAAGGCTACATCGAAGAAAGCTCGTACAGTTTCTAGTCAAAATGCAAATGACGAACTTCTCACCTCAGAGGTTAATGTCGTGTTGACTAACAAAGGCAAAGAACCGAAGCAACCAAGAGGCAAGAAGAAAAAGAAAGGGAAGAAGAAGAAGCAGGAGGAGTCGTCTCCTGAAAAACCTTCTGCAAACCCTTCTGGAGACAGGAAACCAAGTCATCCATGATTTATATGTGACGAGGATCATTGGACGAGAGATTGTCCACATAAAGATGAGCTTAGGAAATTCCTAAAGAATTCAAAAACCTCGGCAATATTGACTGATCCATTTCCAAACCCAGGAACCAATCTGGTTTCTAGTGATAATGCTTCCACGTCCCAAGTGCTTATGTTGTTTGTTTCAAAGCAGCAAAATGATGCTTTGATATCGACAAGGAATAAATATTATGGGAATCCACAGCTGTCGAACAACAAGGCTAATGACCAACCTAGTAGTTCGACAAAAACTTCAACTGAAGTTGCGCCACCCATCATTCCTGAACTAACGATAAAACTGCCAAATGGAGTAGTACACAAATCAACATTTAATCCTCGTGCCAGAGCAGCACAACATTATAATATAGTGGAGGATCTGGCCCAATCTTCGTCCGCTATGTAAACATTTGAGGTACTGCAAAATTGCCCCTCCCAAAAGAAAGCTTTATTATTGGCAATAGGTGGGATTGACCCAGTGAATTCCAATCTTGTGGCCTTTAATCATAAAGGATATGACCCTCAGTTACCAGCTCAACTAGCTTTCCTTATTCAAGTGAAATCCCTCAACAAAACTGTTCATCGAACAATTATTGATGAGGGGGCATCTACATGTATTATGTCGATGAGTTGCTGGAAAAATTTAGGATCTCCACCCTTGTCGCGATCGTCAACGACATTAAAAGCATTTTATGGACGAACATACACCCCATACGGGATTTTAAGTAACTTGCAAGTCGAATTGGGGGGGAAAACAGTAGAAATTGATGTTGAAGTTATCGGCGGAAACCTCGATTACA
This sequence comes from Pinus taeda, assembly GCA_000404065.3. Classification (NCBI taxonomy): domain Eukaryota; kingdom Viridiplantae; phylum Streptophyta; class Pinopsida; order Pinales; family Pinaceae; genus Pinus; species Pinus taeda. The sequence goes on along the minus strand of APFE031334150.1, from coordinate 11,811 downwards.
ACATCCTACTGGGAAGGCCCTGGATATATACTATGGTTTCCGTTGTGTCGACATACTTCAGGAAGATTTCATTTCCCTTCCAATGAGGAATTACAATCGTCAACCAACAAACATTTCTCCCTAACAGCTCACAAGTTACGTGAAGCATTCCGATGATCCACAGAAGCCCTCATTCGCTTCAAAATATCGGAGTAGGCCTACTAAAAGATCCTACTTTGATGGGGACTTTTTCCCTACCACCTCCAAACAATCTGGCAGAAGTGGCCACGGTGGGAACTTGCAATATCATATCTTCTATTCAAAAGATGTCCAAAAACGATATTAGCATGGATCATCAATAGGTATTGCCTCCAAGCCCAATAGAAATATTGTAGCAATCAATGTTTTTAGCATGGGAGGCAAACCCAAATCAACGCTCATCAAGCGTTTGGATAGATAGGTCTAAGGAATATGGCACCCCTTCATATCCTTGGTTGCAAATACATTCTACAGACGAAGGAATTGTTTAGTCAATGATGATTAACGGGGCACCATGGGAAGATTACCACCATCGTTCCCATCTTCCGGATTGTAAGGAAGATAGTCCCAGTGACCTTGATCATCCCTCAGTTTTTTATTTTCTTTCAAATACTATAAATATGGTGGATTCCGAGTGAAACCTGTCCAATATTGAAGAGACTATCACCATAAATATCTTAACCAAAACAGATTTTGTAGAGAATATTCATGTCGACAAATCTTGTTTTTCTTCAGAACTGGAAATACATTACGCTCTTTTTCACGAGTTCAGATATGTCTTTGCTTGGTCATATGATGAAATTCCAGGCATTGACTCGAGCATAGTTGAACACGAAATTAAGATGTATCCGGATGTCAAACCAGTACGACAATGGCTCCAGCAGGTGCACCCCAAGAAAGTCGCTGCCATCAAGGCAGAAGTTGAAAAACTTCTCCATGTTGGTTTTATTTACCCAGTTCCTCTAACCAATTGGGTATCGAATATTGTTCCTGTAATGAAAAAGCAAGGAACGATTAAAGTGTTCGTCGATTATAGGGATGCAAATCAAGCTTGTCCAAAAGACAACTACCCTACACCCTTTATCGACCAAATAATTGATGAATGCGTCAGATGTGAAATCTTCTGATTTATGGATGGATTTTCTGGGTATAATCAAATAAATATCCACCCATAGGACCAGTCAAAGACTGCATTTATTTGTCCGTGGGGAACATTCGCATACCGCAAGCTACCCTTTGGTTTAAAGAACGCAAGGGCAACGTTTCAGAGGGCAATGAATTATGCCTTCCATGACATCGAGAACATCATTCAACCATATCTCGACGATCTTCCAGCTCATTTGCGAAAGTGGACCGATCATCCGTAGCATTTAAGAGAAATATTTATCAGTTGCTGACACTACAAAATATGACTCAATCCACACAAATATGTGTTTTGTATCAGTTCTGGTCTCAAAGGATGGAATTCGTCTCGACCCATGTAAGGTTCAGGCAATCATTGATTTGCCTCCACCTTCAAATTTGCTTCAGATTCAGAAACTCCAAGGGAAAGCAAACTTCCTAAGGAGGTTCATTCCAAATTATGTCAAACTTGCTAAAGGTTATACGCGTCTATTGAAAAAAGAAGTACCCTTCATCTGGGATCAGGTCGCACAAGCTTCCTTTGATGCTCTAAAGGAATCCCTAATAAGAGAATCATTAATGTACACTCCTGATTATCAAAAAGACTTTAACCTGTATCTGGCTGCAACGGATACGACCATCGCAATGGTTTTAGTTCAAGAAGACAATGGAATTGAACATCCTGTATATTCTTTGAGTTGAAACTTAAATGATACGGAAAGTAAGTACTCCTATGTTGAAAAGCTAGCTCTTGCAGCTGTTCAAGTGATACAGAGATTTCGACACTATGTCCTCTTTCGAAAAACTACCATTTTGTCAGGTTGCAACCCCATGACTTATATCTTATCACAACAGTTGCTGGGGGGAAATATTCAAAATGGATAGCGATTTTGCAAGAGTTTGATCTGGAATTCATAAAATCCAAATCGAAGAAAGCCCTGGTTTTCACGGAGTTACTATGTGATCTCCCATCGTCGTCCAATGATTCAACATCCAAAGAAGAAATCGTGGATGAATCTTTGTTTCTGATATCTTCAATCAATCCATGGTATGGAGATATAATAATATATCTCCAGACCCAGACATATAGGTCTAATACCTCCCACTTGGAACAACGATGTATTTGATACCAAGCAAAAGACTACATGATCGTCGGTGATACGCTTTACCGTCGTGGTATCGATACAGTTCTGCGGAGGTGCCTCACCCATGAGGAGGCCGAAAAAGTCCTGAATAATTGTCATTCAGGCGCCTGTGGGGGGCATCAATCTGGTTACGCTATGGTGCAAAATATTTTACGGGTAGGATACTTCTGGCCAACAATGTTCAAAGATTGCATAACCGTGGTCAGAAGTTGCCATGCTTGTCAAATCTTCGATCGCAAAACCAAAATACCTCCCGCACCTCTGCAGCCAGTAGTTACTGTTGGACCATTCACCAAATGGGGCATATATTTCATGACATGTAACCCTACCTTGGCCAGGGGGCATGGGTATATCATAGTCGTAGTTGATTATTTTACCAAATGGGTCGAGGCGATGCCTATATTAAACAACAGCGGCGAAACGGCTGCTCTTTTCTTTTTCAATCATGTAGTCTCCAGATTCGGTGTTCCACAAGCTATAGTCACAGATCATGGATCACATTTTCACAATCACATGATGGTTGAGTTGGCTGCCAAATTAGGACTGTCCCACAACAGCTCTACTCCGTATTATCCGCAAGCTAACGGACAAGTTGAGGCAATCAACAAGGTCCTGAAGCGCATGCTGCAAAGGATGATTGGAGTCCATAAACAGAGTTGGCACTTGATCCTGTACTCAGCCTTGTGTGCATACTGGACATCGGTGAGGAATTTGACCGGGTTTACACCCTTTCAACTGATGTATGGCCTGGAAGCGATCTTACCAATTCAGTGCGAAATCTCGTCCCTCAAGCTCGCAGTCGACCTTCTCCCCGGAACTTCAGAACAGGAGGCTCATTTCTTGGAATTAATCCAACTGGATGAAACCCATCGTGATGTCGCTTTGGCTAAGGAAGCCCATAAGAAATGAGTCAAGGTGCAGTTCGACAAGAATGTCAAACCCCGTGTCTTCTCAGAAGGTGACCTGGTCTTACTTTATGACCAGGAATCCGAAAAGTTAGGAGCAGGTAAGTTCAAGTCTTTATGGATGGGCCCCTATATTGTTAAGCATGTATTAGCAAAAGGAGCCTACGAGTTAGTGGATTATGATGGGATTCCACTTGCGCAACCCCGCAATGGGTTGTACCTTAAGCGTTACTATGCTTGACTCAGTGTAGTAACCCCTATGCTTTTGTTACATTTTTTGTTTTCGCTAAGAGTAATCGTTTTGGTTAGGTAATCCACTTTTTGCATTTTTTTTAGATTTCGAACCTATTGGAACCATTTGTTGGATATGCTGACGGAGCGAGTCGTAGTTCGTGGAACCTATCTTTTGCGGCCTGGGCCATATTTGATCCAAGAGGCAAGTTAGTGAGTTTCAGAGGGGTATGTATTGGTCGGTCAATGAACAACATCGCTGAATACAACACGTTGATGGAACTTCTCCCTGATGCCATTGTGCATGGCATATGCCGACTTGTCGTCAGGCTAGACTCGCAACTCATCATTCTACAGCTCACCGGTATCTACTCCGTACGGAATCCAACTATCTATCGCATGTTCCTAAGGGTCAAGATTTTGGAAAGACAGTTGATTCTATTCAATATCAACATATTTCCAGAGACTTAAACACATTAACAAACTCATTGGCAAATTATGTGTTAGATAGACATTTGCGACATTTATAAAAGAGAAGCATTTCATCAATATTTGCATCCGGATCATATAACTTAACCAAAATAAAGCTCCGAAAATCAAAAATATATATATATAGCTGTTTATGGTTTATACATAATGTTTTGTGACCAAGACAAAATCGGTCAAATGACCCAAAAACTCAAAATGCTAGGGGGAACCTTAGTCTAATGGTGCTGGTGACAACAAGTCACCGCCTGTGTAATCATGCGTAAAAGCCTAGTCCATCGACTCGGCACGCCAGTAGTATGTCGCTGTAATCTAAGAGGCAGCTCATCAATCCTCACATTCGAGATACCAAGGGTGAGACCTTCGATCTAATCCTGCAGAGCTGCAAGAGTCTCAGCCACATCCAGGTCGTGAAGGATAGCCCTCCCTACAACCTCTCCTGTTGGGACGGCAGCTGGTGCTCTCAGGCATATTGTTGGTCGCACGTCCGATATCTGCATGAGCACATGAGTTTTGATTAGCCTTGATAAAAAAAAGCATAAGAACATTATAAAAACAATAAACAGAGATATGGTAAGAGATTTTACCTATAACACCCCATTGCTCACCAGCCGATAGCACCAAATATGGGTCACCTCGAAAATCCATACTAGCATATGGACACTCGGCATAAACCATCTCCTTACGGTTGAACCACTCGAAGAAGGCATCACAGAAAGAAACTTGAGACTGACCAGCGTGTCGGGCCATGAGGTCAACCCATCTCTGCATTCGTGGCTGAGTCGGTGGTGGCAAACCAAGTGAAATGTACTATGGCTGCATCAGTGGGATCTTCTCCAAGGCAAAAGTGGTCAAAATAGAACCATAGCCAAAGTTCTTGGATATTCCGTTTTTCACCTTGGTGAGTTGTTCTTTTATCACAGGGAGTACTGCATCACACCAGTTGAACACCTTTGGTTCGAGGCATTCAAAGGCATACTGCATATAGGACTTGTTGGCCAAGTGAAGAGCGGCACTACCATCCAGCCTAGCAAAGGTGAATAGAATAGTCCTCAAAGACCGGTCAATGACATCTCGGATATTGATCTTGTCATCCCTACTCAGCTGAGATCCTTCTCTATAGTATCGGCAAATATAATCCCTCACGGATTCGCCCCACGGGCGAAACCTGATAGTGAGAGAGGGGCACCACGCCTCGATAAACCAGTCAAAACGTAGATGTCCACAATGGTCAAGGGGATGGATTTGCCTCTGATCTGGAACACTTGGTTGGTAGGATCCCATGCATCGAGAAAATATTGCAACAAGTTGATTTGTTGCCTCATGCTAGAAATGCAGAAGAACTTGAGCAAACCACAGTTCCGCAATGCAGTTACCGTACCTGGATCATGTAAGGAAACCATGTCCTCTTCTTCATGCTCATGTTCTCACCCATGTAACAACCATTTTTCTCCGATAAATCTCTGAAAAACAAACAAGAGAAGAGTCAAGATCCAGATTTGGCAAAAAACAGGCAAAAATTCCATAAAAAAATTGTGCAAGAGTTTTCATCCTTGCGCCCATCACACTCCAGCAGTGTACTAGGTGAGATGCATACTAACTAGCCAATGGCCAATCCAGTATGCATCGAATCTTTCGATATAGAAAGGGTGCGATGGGGCCAGAGCGAATTGTTCAAACCCCAGGGGCTCAGAAAGGCAGGGAAACATGCTCAGAATTCAAAAAGGAAAGAATGCAATTGAAGAGCTCAAGTTTAGCTCCTACCTGATCCAGACGGCACCACGAATCGTCCACAGAATCTCCCAGAATCAGCTAGTGAAAATCAAGGGGGAAAACACCTCCAAAGCTCCAACAAACCCAAGTTCAAATGAAATGGTAAAATTAGGGGTAAAAACCACTTTTAAATTACTTTTCACATAATTCGAGTAGGGTATTAGTGTTTTAACTCATTTTTCAAGCATGTATTTTCATTTCTAATCGGTTTGATGAAGAAATTGAGCAAGTAGTACGACCGTCGAAGGAACAAAGTGTTAACGGTGAATCGAATATCAATGACCATTATCACGAGCAGTTTTTATGCAAAGTTCAAGCTCGTTAAAAATTAAACCTAAGTGATGAGCAAATGTTACCCCCAGAGTTTAAGCTCATTAAAAACTGAACCAATATCCGGTAAATAACCATTATGAATGCATTATCATCAACTTTTGAGCCTTGGTCGTGTTCTCATCATCACCTCCACTCTGTTTTAGCCGATCACATGCCTCCATTTGATTGTTTACCCTTTTGAGGAACATCTGCGACGAGTGATCTTGTTAGCCATCCTTGTGACACTGCCATGATTGGAAAATTCCAAACCTTACCTGGAATCAACTACTACCCGAAAATATCACTCGTTCCTCAAAAAACGAGTCTCCTTTAAGCTCTTTTCATTTGACTCGTAAAATATGAAAAGATTGTCGAGCAATTGGCCTCTCCAGCTCGTTAAAGATCTCGGAAGTGTTATCCCTCCTCTAGATTTTAATCTTTTTGGACCGGAGGGATTATTACACAAAAATATCAAGCGCTTGTCTTGTTCGGCTCGTTAAAACTATCGAAAATTCATCCCTTTCGTATTAATTTATACTTTTTCAGACTTAAGGGATTATATGACGAAAAAGGATTATTGGATTTTCCTTTCCGTCCCTTTTCAGACTCTCTAAAATTGAAAAAGGACCGAGTTATCTTTGTCGTTAAACTCGTTAAAACCAATAGCGACAAACTTGTCATGTAGACAAGAACAAGTTTCACTGTCGCTAGGCTCGTTAAACCATAGAGACGGGTTTTCCCGAAGGGAAAATTATAGAACAAGCATATGTTATCCTCCTCAAGCTTGATAAAAATAAAGAGGTACTGGTCAGCAATGACTGGGGAAAAATTGGGAAGAAAACTTGAAGAAACTTTATTGGTAGCAAGTCGCTCTTGAACGTGACACTTTCACTCCATGTTTGAGTCGGGTTGGGTTATTCCGTTCACCGATCATATTACCATTGGTCCATCGTGCCATCCATCTTTGGGGTTAATGCTACCAATCCATTTCAGTGTCGCTGATATGTTCAAGAGAAGTCGCTCAGAGAATTCACCTGTGTCTCATCCGCTGTAATACTTTCACGCTCCATTCTTTCATGACCGCCACCCTGAACCTCGTATCATCAGATCATTTTCACCTCCGTAAAATCATTAGCTCTGTTCCATGTCGTAGATGTGGGATTCATTAAGGAACTCCTATGATGGGTCACTTCTTGTCAACGACAACTCATTATCCAAGAATTCGACCTAGGAACAGCCCTTCTAGTACTTTGAAGCTTGCATGCCTCAATGGCAAGTTTCTCACTTCCAGCGACAGGTTTACATCAATGGCCTTCGACCAAAAGATTTTTCGTGGTGTTCGACGCCAAGTCAATTTTTCACACCACGTGAATTGTATTGTCGTACCTTGAGGGTCATCATCATTATTGGTGAGTCCGCTCGCACCTGTTAACAACTTACATCATTGGCTGGTAATCAGGTGATGTCTTTTCGTGTTCGACTCCAAAACATCTTCTCACATGGATCGACTTGTACTTCGAGCGAAGATTGAACGAGTTTGAAGACCTCGATCTAGTTTCATCCATCCGGGCTGCAATATATTCAAGAAAATAAAGATATCAAATGTACGTCATTGCTACACAGATGATCATCCGAATCAAAGGATGATGGCTCTATCAGAATCATCAGTCTGCCACACAAACGGTTGTCTGTCCTATGTACATGAAATGAATTTATAAAGTTGAGCATGGGAATGCCCGCCTCAGCTAGATCATGAAAATATTATGAAGATAATGTATTGTATTGTATCTTATTACAGGTCGCCTTCCAGTTCGAAAAACCTCGGATCCTCATGATAAAGCATTTCACCTTACATCAAAAGACTAATGACCTCATGCTTTAGGGGGAAACTGTTATAGACATTTTTGGGCACTGCAACCCCAATCATATATGTCCATAAACCAAGGGCTTCTAAGTCCCTAAAATTGTTGTTTCACACCCTAAAGGAACAAGGTTAGCTGATTACATCATCTCCCAGAAGTTCTCCATGGAAAACTGCTCAGAACTGGTCAAAAATGGACCATACAGAATGCTTAGTGTTAAGGGTGTGATGCATCTCACCTGCTTAGTGCAAAAAGTGTGATGCATACTGGAAATCCCTTCTGTAGGGTACGATGGGTGAGAGTAGACAAATGGCAAAGACATTTTGCAAGGTGGGTGATCATGGAATCTTCCAGAAACTTCTCCTGTGACACTTGCCTCTCTGAATTCACCCAGGGATGAGTAAGAGATCATGAAGCCCCAAGTGGAACCAAGAACTATCAGAGAGAGGACACTAATCAAAATCCCAGAAGCTGACTCACCCCCCTGCAAACATTTATATATGGCTCTCTCATCCCAGAGATCCATAGGCTAGAATCTTGTATTTTGTAAGGAAGTGTTGTTAGTTTCTTGGTGGAATATCATAGTGTTGGGTGATCTTAGCTTTTCATGAGGTGAAGAAGGGCTTTGATGCAGGGAGGATGACGTTGGGTTATATCAATGGGTTGTAATCCTCTTTGCTATTCTTTCTATTAATAAATCTATTCAATTTTTCCTCCACATTCTTGTATGTTTGATAATATATGCATTTGTGTGGTCAATATATATATATGGTCCTATATTGTTTATGATTGTAGATCTCTGTACTTCGATAGTGTTATGCTGCTTTGTCTTTACACGTTCTCTCTGAAGTGGGATAAGCAAGGAAGGAGTGGCAAAGACCTACCAGAAGGGAGAGGAAAAAAGTAAGGAACCAAGAGAAAGATTGAGGTTGGTACTCTGCTTCTCTCTTATCTACTTCTCATAAAGGAAAACGAAAGTAGTTTTAGTTTGTTTGTTTCTAAGATAGCTACCCGTCTTAGTGGGACTAGCAGCTCCGAGTGGACACTAGATTTCCTAATAACAGTAATAGCTCTCTAGATTTTGATTTCTGTGAAAATTGTGTATATGGGAAGCAAAATCGGGTGAGTTTCCCCTCTGGTAGTAAGAGGGCGAAGCAAATATTAGAACTTATGCACAGTGATGTGTTTGGACCTGTGAAGTTTCTATCACTGGGTAAGTCTGTGTACTATGTATCATTTATAGATGACTTCTCAAGGAATACATGGATATATTTCCTTAAGAAGAAATATGAAGCCTTTGATAGGTTTAAAGAATTTAAGGCTCTTGTGGAAAATCAGATAGAGAAGAAGATAAAGGTGTTGAGGATAGATAATGGTGGAGAGTTTTGCAGCAAGGAATTTGAAGAATTCTGTAAGAAATGTGGTATATCACGATAGAAGACTACTCCATATACACCTCGGCAAAATGGAGTTGCAGAAAGAATGAATAAGACGTTGATGGAAAGGGCAAGAAGCATGCTCAATGGTGTCGGGTTAGGACAAGAATTTTGGGCAGAGGCGGTGGATACTGCATGTTACCTGGTCAAGAGGTCACCTTCATCAGCGTTGGATGATAAGACTCCACAAGAAGTATGGACTGGTAAGAAACCCTCTCTTTCACATCTGAGGGTATTTGGATGTGATGCATATGTACATGTTCCAAAGGAGAAACGAACCAAGTTGGATTGTAAATCTGAAAAGTGCATCTTTATTGGGTATAAGGATGGTTTAAAGGGTTATAAGCTTTGGAACCCAGTAACAAGGAAGGTTGTGTACAGTCGAGATGTGGTGTTCAGAGAGGTGAAAGATGTTATTAAACATGAAGTCCAACCAAAGGAACCTGAGAAGATAGAGTTTGAACTAAAGGAGGAAGAATCAAACTCTATAGCAAAGGAGGAATCGAAAGATGAAGAGCCACAAACTCTGGCTGTGAGAAGATCAGTCTGAGAAAGAAGGAAACCAAAAAGGTATAGTCCATCTCCTTTCTATTCAAATTTTGCTTTGTTTGTTACTGATGATAATCCTAGAACTGTGAAGGAGGCAGTAGATTCAGAGGATGGAAAACTTTGGAAAGAGGCCATGGTTGATGAAATGGCATCTTTACACAAAAATGAGGCTTAGGATATGGTGGAGTTGTCGGCTGGAAGGAAACCCATTGGCAGCAAATGGGTGTTCAAGAAGAAGACAAATGCAGAAGGAAAGGTGGAGAAATACAAAGCTCGGTTGGTAGAAAAAGGTTATTCCCAGGTGCCAGGAATTGATTTTGGTGATATTTTTTCCCCTGTTGCCAAGGTAACTTCTATTAGATTACTTTTATTTGTTGCTACTGCTTTGATTTTGAGGTAGAACAGATGGATGTGAAGACAACATTTCTTCATGGGGATTTGGAAGAGGAAATCTACATGAAGCAACCTGAAGGCTTTGCGGTGAAGGGTAAGAACGAACTGGTATGCAAGTTAAAGAAGTCTCTGTATGGGTTAAAACAGTCGCCAAGGATGTGGTATCAGAAATTTGATACATTTATACGGGGACTTGGCTTCAGCAGAAGCAAAGCAGATCACTGTGTGTATTTTAAATTAATTGGTGACCGTGTTATTTATCTGGTCTTGTATGTGGATGATATGTTGTTGGTTGGAAATGACAAAGAAATTATCCAGGATTTTGAAGACCCAATTGTCCTCCAAATTCGACATGAAAGATCTTGGTGCTGCAAACTATTTTGGGCATGGAAATTAAAAGAGATCGGGCAAAGAGGAAGATCTGGTTAAACCAGAGGAAGTATGTCGAGACAATATTGCAGAGGTTTAATATACAGGATAGTAAACTGGTGAAGGTTCCTGTTCCTGTAGGTGTGAGGTTATCTGTTGAACAGTGTCCCAAGGCACAAGAAGAGGAAGAGAACATGTCCCGTGTTCCATATGCAAGTGCAGTCGGTAGCTTGATGTATGCCATGGTCTGTACTAGACCAGACATTGCACATGCAGTGGGAGTATTGAGCAGGTTTATGTCAAAACCAGGGAAGGAGCACTGGACAGCAGTGAAGCGGGTTTTCCAGGTATTTGCGTGGCAGTAGTGATTATGGTTT
>APFE031334148.1:365476-386112 GCA_000404065.3 Pinus taeda | reverse complement strand
TTAAAATAAATAAATAAAAAGTTTAAAAAAATATTTAAAACAAAGGGATGCACACCCTTCATTTCCTTATAATCCCGAGTAATATCATCTAGGTGTTGCATGATCACATTGCACAATTGTTCTTTCCATTTGGCCAAGAGAGAGTGGTTCATATTTAAAGTTATGGATGGACCAAAATCTACAATATTGACATGTTTTGGACTTGAGTCAACATGGCATAATTCGTTCCAATGACGAATCCCATATTTTTTCATCAACTCATCAATTGGTATGGGAGTTGGAGGTTGATTCTGAAGGATATGGTCAATGAGGTCATCTTCATCAGGTTTTCGCACTCCTGTAACAATATTTAAAGTGCAGATTAGGTAGGGGGTTGTATGATACAATTCATCCTCTTCCTAATCTTCTAACCACAAGGTTAAGTCATGTTCAATAGAAGGCTGAGAAGAAGGATACAATAACAGTTGTTTTGATAAGTGTCCTTTCTTAATAGTCATGTTCCCAGCCCTACAACTAATGTAGGCATCATCAGTAGCTAACCAAGGCCTTCCGAGGATGAGAGGATATCCATTAAACTTGGTTTTGGGATGGAGAACCAAAAAATTAGTAGGATACTCCCAAGAGTCAATGGAGACCATAACATCTTCAACAATTCCCTCAGGAGCTACTATGGACCTATTTGAAAGTTGTAGCATTGTGGTGGTATTCCTCAAAGCCTCTTGGATATTTAGCTTTAGCATGGTTTCATTAGTCATCACATTGATTTTAGCCCCAAAATCAATCACGGTATTAGGGACTATAATGCCATCAATGTGCACATTCACTACTAGGCTTCCAAGGTCTAGATATTTTGTGAAGATCACCCTCCCAAGCATTAGATAAAATAGTTCCCTAAGAACAACATTGATGGTGGGGGTGTCTCTTTTTCTTCTCCCTGGATTTTTGAATTTTTTCCTTGATAAGCTTATTATATATGGGAACATATTTAATGGCTTAGAGAAGCGTGTTTTAACATACAAATTCTTCAATTCTCCTAGAAGTTCAACCTCTTCTAGGGTGTATTGGCTAGGGTGGATCAACCTCTCAGGAAAGGGAGGTGGATTGACTTTAGGAGTAATTTATTCCTTCTCTTCTTCAAGATCTTCAGTTGGAGAAGGTGGGTTATTATCTGGGATCACTCTCCCAACCTGAAGGTTGATCTCTTGGATTACCACAACATAAGAAGGATAAGATGTCTCTCCATCGTAGACCTATTATGCTTGCTTGTTGTTCGAGTTCTGATTGGGTTGATGAGGCATTTTAGGTTGCTTAGGTGGAGTAGGATGAGTGCATTGTCGCTAAGGTTGGCTTGGAGGCAGTAAAGTAGGAGGTCGGTTGACTTGAGGCCTCAACCCTCATGATGGTTTTCCCCATTGAGAATATTAGGGTGGATATGGCTGAAAAGGATGGCTAACAGGTTAAGGAGGATATGGAGGAGAATAAGTCTAAGAAGGAGATGTGGACCATGATGGATTAGTGGAAGAATACTAAGGTTGAAAAGGTGCATTCTAATTTGGATTGTAATAAGAGTAATGTGCACCTTGCATGCCTTGTTGATATGCTTGAGGTCCTTGAAGCCTTCTTTGATTAATGAAGAAAAGTTTCTCTGACCCACCTTCTACGCCTTGGTATACATATTTTAGGATGGGAAAAGAGGAAAGTTTGTTTGTTGCATGATTTTATTCATAGACTAGGCTTCCTCCTGCTTTGTTTTGATTTGCATGGTATCAATTTGATATGCAATGGTATTCAACATTTCACTCCTGAAATCCTCCAACATTTTCCCTATCTCATTCTTGATGGAGGTTGTGGAGGGAGAGGAACTCACCAAGCCTTGACTAGCACTACCCTTCTTCCTGGAAGCCATAAAGTGATTCTTGAATACAATTTTGATGTCATCATAGCATAATTGAGATATATATCCTCTAGATAGCATGTTGAGGGTTTCCAACATATCCTCCCTCATCCCTCAGAGAAGGACTAAGTTGAGTGACTCAGGATCAAGAGTATAATTGACCCTCCAAGGAAAATTTTAGGGGCTAATATTTGTAGATGGGCTAATTTTCCATGATTTTTCCAAAAAAAAAGATTCTCAATTTCCCATTTTTTCTAAAAATTATTCGCCCAAATTGTATAGGCTAAAATTATTTTAATTTAAAAATCGCAAATTTTTTATAGATATTATATAAAATCATTAAAAATTTGAGTGTTTTTACAAAAAATATCACTAAACATTTTATACTTTTGATAATATGCCCTAGTAAGATTCACCAAGGTTTCTAAACTTTCATAAAAAAATTGCATCCTTAAAATTTTCCTTGTGGCCCTCCTATAACTAAGTTGAAATCTCTCCTCATAATCCTCTAGGGATTCATGAGGTCCAAGAGTCATCCTAAATATTTATTCCCTGGTTTCTTTGGACCTACATGTTGATGGTGTTGGACCCGCCAACATCTAAGGGGATCTCGCCGGTAAGAAGTCAAAATTACACCTCAGACCATTTGGTGTAGGAATCCTTGCAGTGGGTCGTACGATAATGCCTTGACTGCGATTTTGCATAGAGGCAAGTAAGATAACTCTGTTGGTAGGAAGGGTGTGACAGCTGCAATGAGCCAAGGAAGGTGCATGAGAGGTTCTAACACAAAGGGTTGAGATGAGTGTGTCCCTTGGAAACCTGTAATAGTACTCAGCTTGGAAGGGAACACATGAGTGAATATGTATCACAATCTAGAAAGAAAGTTAGCGATGAATCCAAAGTGATGGCTAAACCAATAGCACATTTCAAAAATATTCATACATACTTATATAGAATAGTCCATACATGCATGCGTAAGAAAACAATACATATATCTTTTAGAGTAAATGAGACAGCATATAATATAATATAACATATGCATGAAACATGTTGGCTCTGTGATATTAAGAGTGTAAGTTCCAATCATACAATACATCCATGTCCAAACAATACTTCCAATAGTGGAACATTACAGCCACAACCACCCGCTCCTCCAAAGAGATGTACTAGCTCTACACAGTGGAGAAGCCAAGGCGTGTTACAATACTATCCAAGCTCTCTCTAAGATAGTCTTATCGGAAGCTTGGCTAACCAAAAGACTTTACAATGAGTTATGGGGTTCTATTTATAGAAAAGTGCGGGGTGACCCTTGACATTACCCTTTGTAACCGTTCATCTACCCTCATGACTCTTCATATACTCTATGACTATTACATCCAACTATCGACACTTGAACTTCCACTTGACAAGACGTTAGATTACAATGCACATGTTCTCATGTGAGACAAAATGACTTAAGCAAGCCATGCAAGACATAACTGACACTCAGTCCGTTGTGGTGAGACCAACTCTTTGACATGCTTGTGATGGTGAAGGTGGTGAGCTGATGCCAATCTTGGTCATTTGTGATGGTGTGCATGCACTCCATGGTGACATTTGCTGAAGCAAACTCCTGCGTCCCTTGCATTTGGATGCATTAGTGTGGCTCCTTCATCCAACTCATCTGCTAGCATTCACATGGTCTTCTTAGTGCAACTTAACCGGAAACACATTGATGCATAGTGTCTATGCTAATCTTCCAATGTGTGTTGGTTGTCATGCACATCAACTATCAACTACATGCTCAGCTCCAGTAAGAATTTCTCCTTGTCTTCACCTTGGTGAGTGCGCTAAATGGGTTGGATTGCATGTGTGCACACAATGACATGCATGTTGCTAAATCTATTGAATGTGATCAAAAAAACTGTTCACCATGTCTGCTTTGTGCTAGCTATTGGGATGGATCTATAAATTGTACGAGTGCAGTTTCATCCGTGAGTGCATGTTACACCCCTTGTTGTTTCTGTTCCTACTACAACTCATTCACTTGTCTATGCAGCTCATGCTCTTCCTTGAGTTTTCACTTTAGCACATGGAACTACTTCTTTGTTCCATTCCCTATCTTCATGTGATCTTCATGTGATCTTCATGTCGTGCCATCACCTCATAACTCGAGTCTCCAAAGTTTATTTCATCACCAATGGATCTGCTTGAGCTTGCAACTTTGTTCCACCTTCATGTTGTCAAAAACCTTCCTCTTACATTCATTGCATTTGGTATGCTGCCTTTAGCTACTATTCATGATGCTGCTTGCTGTGATGCTTCTGCCATCATATCTTGATATCCTTGTCTATGAACAACTTGATGTCTTTGTGAGTAGATGAGCTCATAGACACTTGATCGACTGCATCCCAATTGTGCTTTGAATGATCTATTCGTGTCTACTCTCCTGGAAACCATTGTACCTATACTGTTGAGAGGCAGTTGAACACCTGCGATACCTAGAGACATGGAAACACTAATGGCAAGCAATCTATCAATTGAAAACCAAAATGAATTTGAGAAATGACTTGCAACATACTTGGGTGACTGATCATGAAGGTCACACAATTTCTATTGGGAGGTCAAGAGACTAATTGCCAAGACTGCACAAGGAATAGTCTAGGCTGCTAGAAGGCTCATTGACTGTTGGAACTGCACAATGCATAGTCTAGTCTGGCTGTTGACTGTTGGGATTATGTAATGCACAATCTCAGTTGGCAATGGATCCAAGCTCAGTGACTACATTGCACATTTTTCTTGGCTAGCAGTCATTGTCCCTCAGAAATATGCAAAATATTCCTATAGGATAGTGTCTAGGTAGAAATGCACATTTTTGGAGTGGAATATAGAGTCTTCCTTCCCAAAATTGTGCAATGTTATCTCAGTGAAGGCAGAGTCTGGGCCAACGTTGGCCAGGATCGCCGACGGGAAACCGAAAGAAAATGTGAAGTGAATGCATGGCAAGAATAAGTGAAAGCATAAGTGATTGATCATGCATGCAAACATTGAATGAAAGATTCAGTAAACAAATCAACATGCACGTGGGTGAAGTGAGTCGCAGAATCGAGGACCATTCGTGCAAAACAGTTTCATGCATGCGACAACAGTATCAAAATGACAACAAGTGCTCACTGAAATCAAGCAAACAACATTCATATGAAGCAAAACAAAAAAAGTGCTAGAAATGTAACACAAGACATGGAAAGTGGGCTTACCCCAAAATAGCTGAGATGAATGTGCCAACAGCTCCTAGATGCAGTGTGGGATGTGAGAGTTGCAAGGTTGATGTGAGGAATGAGATCTGCAGTGTCCAGTTCATGAGTTTTGATAAAATTGAAGTTGCGACGCGCATGCCACAAATCTATGGAAAGCTACACTTGGTGGGAGGTTTCTGAAATGATCCTTGCATGTAACCTCCAATTGCTAAAAATAGATCCCTGAGAAAAGGGATGCCTTTGCATGCTGCCTTGGGAGAATCAACCCATGCATGCAAGTTTGTTTTGCTCAGTCCTGGAGGGAACCGATTAACTCAGTTGAACATGCAGGAGGCTGCTCAACTACTAGGAGAAAATGCACACTTTTGGCTAGGAGATGGGCTGGCTGCTCAGAATATTTGTGCAATTTATGGGTAGACCAACTGACTGCTACCTATATTTGTGCAAATTCTAGGTTGACCAGCCTAGCTGGGAAGGATTGTGCAATTTTCTGGGTGAATCTTACTCAGCATAATTGTGCAATTCTGGGACCCAGCAGGCTGCCAGTCAGGATTGCATAATTTTTGGAGGGAAGGTTGGTTTCCCTCTAGATTTGTGAGGATTATTGAAGGAGCTACTCACCCTACTACTGGACCAAGTCCAGATGAACAACTTATGAAGGGAATGCATCAAGGTTTGATCAACAAGCTGTCTTTCTGCAAGAAAAACACTGGAGCTTGTGTACTTGACTAAGCAAGACATGTTGCTGTGAAGGTTGGTAGGGATGCTCCAAAACGAATCTAAGGTAAAATTTTGGAGGTTGGTTGTAGCTGCTACAACACTTGGTGACACACTGGTAGAACTCCAGCTCTCTGAATGAACCTTGTTCATGGAAAGCAATTCTAACACCTCCAGAAGTATTGTTTAGTTCTCGGCTTATCTTGGTTTCACACTAGCTTGATTATATGATGTAGCATCCGCCAAGCTCTTAGTCAATTGTCACATATTCCAAGCCAAGGCAACACAGTTGTTTCAATTGGGTTTGAGGGGTATATTGGTGCACAAGTAGTATAGTCATCAGAGTCTTAGTTTCATCTCTGGTTTTTCTCTACTGCCAACAAGCTTGGATAGTACTCTCGCGGAGTCACATAGGAACACAAGCATGGCTATGCTACTAGTGATCCTAGTTAGTACCATGGCAGAGTTACTTGCATCACCTCCCTACTGAGGAAGCCTTTCTCTTCTTTCACCTTATTCATTTTTCATTTTTCAAACTTTTTTCACTTTTTTCATTTTTGTAACTGTACATAGCACTTATTCATTTCAGAGGTGAAAGAGGGATCTCGACTTATTGAGAGCACAAGAGGTTTTTTAGCATAGAAGTAGTTTATTATACCTGTAACGTGCCTGTTAAGGTTTTCCCCCTCACCTTACTCTACTTGACTAAGTTGACAAGGGCTATCCCAAAAACAACTGACTAGAGTAGGTGACACTAGTTTACATGCAAGTGTTGTGTTTTCACCAAGGTTCACTTCAAACCGTACATACTTTCCTTCGACTTATCATGGACTAAAAGTAACAAGTTTTTTATACAGAGGCAAGATGATAGATAACCAAGAAGTGATAGATGCACAAGCCCTTTTGTACTTTACCGAGCTTGTTTCAAGATTCATACATGGTTTCATGCGAAACTAACCTACGAACAAAACAAGCAAGCTAACAATCAACAAAGCAAAGAAAAAGCAGAAGAAAAAGTGAAAGAAAAGCGAGTAAGAAAACAAGCAATAAGACAAACAAACAAACAAATGAAGCAAGTAAGAAAATAAGCATGCAAGAAGACTAGCTGAAAGAAAACACTACTCCTACTCCTAAGCTAACGGTGCATGGGTCGTCTCACGTGAAGTGATACTTCCAATGCAGACACCAGTGCATTGGTTGACCCATGTTGGTGAAGGCATGGTTCGCGAATAAGACAATTGTGCGAACTAACAAACAAGAAAGATGTAACAATGAAGAAAAACATACTCTGAGTTTGAAAGTGTCCATAGAACAAAAATGAGTGAAAGCGCATGATATGCACTCTATGGACTTGCGATGGTGTTGTGCTACACTGCTTGTAGATGTCGAGTGTGTTCATTCTCTTGATTGTGACATACAAGAAAACATGAGAAAGGTATACCACTTATGTTGTGCATGTGCACCTGCTATGTAAGATTCCTCCAATGCATGAGCAATGGGATTTTGTAGTTCGAGTGGAGGAAGTGAAATCTGGGTGTTTTTTTGATCTTCAATGGAAAGAAAAAAGTGATGAGGAGCCTTGAGTGTTTCTACAATTTCCTGACCAAAAGTAAAACCAACCTCAAGACAGCGAGGGCCTGACAAAACCATCAGCTTGGGCTGAAGTGCCTTGACAGTCTATGGGGTTTTGACTTCATTAATAGATAGATCATTGTAGACCAGTGTCTTAGATAGATTAACAATGATTGAATAAACATCATGATCAGATGAATAAGTAGGGAGATCATGATAGCCAAGATCAGAAGATTTAGGATGTTTGTCGACATCCTCATGATTTGATGAATTAGGTAGAGGGGTAGAAGAGAAGCAAAGATGTTCACCCTTTGTGTTTTTCGAAATGATAGATGAAAAATTAGATGGATTCGTGGAGGAAGATGTGTCCTCTCCACACTGTGACGATAGACTGACATCCAAAGTGTTCTGTGAATGATTAGAAGTAGAAACATCTGGAAATGAGTTTTCAGAGGGGAAATTAGTAGTGGAAAAATCACAAGGGATGTCAGCATGAAGCAGATGAGTCGTGGCTGGAAGGGATTCATCCTTCCTCGCAGGTTATTCTTTAGATTCTCGCACACACTCATCATGAATGATGGCGTAAGTTGGCTACATAACGCCAACTCCATCGACAACTTGATCCTCATTCACAACAAGTGAGTAGTCTGGAATGGAAGAACACAAGATAGTACAATCTGCAAGATCAAAAAAACGTGAGGATGGAGGTCGAGGGAATGAATCCACATGACAACTAATAGGCTTGCAAGCCAAATCTGGGTAGATAATAGAGCAGGTGGGGTGGGAGGATTTAACATTTCAACAAAGGTATGTGCATGATCTCCCACATCACTCCAGAGTGGTGGAGCTATTTAATGAGGTGGAGGTGGACAAACATTTGTGACAACAACTATTCCTGCTCATGATTGCATAGTTACATCATCGGAGTATGAGAAGGATTTGAGTGATTTCAAGAATTGCAGATTTTCAGATATGTAAACAAGATACTCAAATATCCCATCAATAAATTCCCAATCAATATCATCTTTGGGGAATTGGTATGTAAGATTACAAAAGCATGTGTAAAACTGTTGAACAGATTCATCGGGTGTATTGGGTAGCAGATGCCTTGGGTAAGGGTTTCGGGGCTCAAAACCCACAATTTTGGGGTAAAAGTATGGTAAAGGTTCCGCAAAGTGCATGGAGCATGAATTGTAATGAGTCAAGTTAAAGGGTTGTCCACCCGAGAATAATATAAGATAATGGAAAGCGAGTCAGCCTGCCCATGGTCCACGGACCATGGGAATGTATAAATAAAGTAGGGCTCTAGGTGTAGAAGTCAATTTTTTGCTAATTCGGGGATCAAATCTGAAGTGTATGAGTTTGTAAAGGTAATATTCACTCTAAGTCTATAAGTCCAAGTTAGGTCTGGTAGTAGTTAGAGTAGGCTCTGTAGCTGGGTGCACAGAGGCCTGGTAGAGTCCGAAACTATGTGCACAGACCCCTGCAGCTGAGTGCACAGGGTGGAATGGATTGTACTGAACAAAAGATTAATAAAGATAAGTGTTTATGAATTATTGTGCATTTGGTCATAGATCTATATGTTTATACTTATATTCCTAGTTCTCATGCATATCTGTAAGATTTATGATTACACATGCTGGTTATAACTGTTGAATGCTTGATTAAAGACCTTAAGAATTAGATCAGTTGAGCGCGCAGATCAGTTCATGACCCTTCCAGTCCTCATGAAGACATCCCTAGGGTGCGGAAACCTGGTTCCAACACCCTCCCATACTACCTTGGGTGAGACTTCAGTCTGTGCTCTGTGGATTGTTGCTTAAAGGGCTAGTAGTGTGGGATTTGTTTGGCTAAAACACTTCCGAACCTGGGTCAGGCCCCTTCAAGCCAACAATTGGTTCCATTGTCGAGACCGGGATCTGCCTAAGGGACGTCTGATGTGAGAACACTGGAACCCTAAGAAGAAAGAAATTGAAGATTGGTTGGATCAGAAGTTGCTCAAGTTTTTTGTGTAGGAAAACAAAACCCCACAGATATCTGAGAAGAGGTGGCTAGATTGCTACATATATATAGAGATCCACAAGATCTTTTTCGCGACCTTCTTGTTAGAACTGCATGGTTTGATTGTGAGGCTATTTGAAAGTCTCGGAAGGTGCAAGCTTAATCAACCGATAATGTGGACTCTAGAGTTGGTGCACAAGCTAGAGGCATCTGAAGATAAGATCACATGGTCAGTGGATCATTGGTTGGATCGAATAATAGGAGGGTTTATCACTGAGTTCACGATAGACACAACTGTGAGCTAAAACAAAGCTGAGTAGCATTTTCTCAAGGTACCACGAGGTAGGTACATCAAATCCCTAAATACCTGGATTAAGATGCTATTATGTGAAAAATGGGTGATGTGAATCCATTAATGAGTGGAACGACATGGAGCGAAAGGGCCTATAAGGGTATCAAAGGGCTAGAAAATAGTCCGTTAATTTCACCTCTGTGAGTAGACGAGGAAGACCACGATTGGGTTTCTCCAAGGAGTGCGGTCAATTTGATACGGTAGCACATTTTGCTATTATCACCTCCACTTACCCCATCCCCCACTTCACCTTCATCTCCTCCATCTTCAACCACCCCCCCTCCACCCAACACACCGTTCAACATGGCGAGTGCATGTAAGTTGCCTGTATTCAGAGGAGTAGGGAGCGAAGATCCAGATCAGTTTTGGTTTGTAGTAAGAGTAGTGTGGGAAGCGCAGGGAGTTACATATGATAACATTAAGAAGGACACCTTGGTAAATGCGCTACAGGATCGCACACTGACCTAGTATATCAAGCACTCGAATGATCATCCGAATGCTGAAATCATAGAAATCCATATCACATTGAACAAGGAATTTAGCCGGCTGAAATCAGAGACGCAGTTGATCATCGATTTCAAGGAGATCATGATGCTACCAGAGGAAACCCCTTGGGATCTGCATCAGAGACTAAAGAGTAAGATCCGTGAGGCTAACATGACGCTGACAGATGTGCAACACTGTTCGTGGTTTGTGGTGTCTTTGACACCACATCTAAGGATGATGCTGTCACAACAGAAGATCTCAACCTAGGCTGAAGCATTAGAGATAATGATGAGGTTGCATGAGACTCCAATACAAGATCCTAGGTTGTGAGTTTAGTAAATTCATGTGTAACTACAAAACCTATGCTTGGAGATGCAAAGTTTGAAACAGGAGAAAGCGCCCCGACCAGAAGTGCGAGAAGAAAGGTGGTGCATAAAATGTAGAAGCTAGGGCCACGATAAAGATCACTGTCCAGTATTTGTGAACTATTTGGCAGGAGGAGGGTTAATGCCATTAAGATCGGAGGTGTAGGAAGGACCAAGTGTGGCACTCGCACTCTGGTGCATGATCTATTAGGTGGGAGGGAAGCACACAACATATAACTGTCATCTATTGCAGAAGTTTACACAAATGCCCCAACAACTATGTTGCAATTTTTGTAGGTCAGTGGGTCATGATGAACGAAACTATCGGAGTTATGATTTATTGATGGACTGAACACCTACCTATAGGATGCAAACTAAGGCCCAAGGTTAGGATCTAGTTGCTACAATAGCACGCGGTCGGTTCCAGGGACAAGGATGAGGACTAGGAAGAATGGGACCCAGACGAGGCCGTGGACAGTTAATACGCGACAATTGTGGAGGACCTGGGCACTACATGCATGACTATACGAACTCGACTAGAACATTTTGTCTGTATTTTTATTAGTTCGATCATGAAGTGGTAGATTTCCCCACTCTAATTACACAGATGCATGAGAAAGGAGTGCTTCAAACTACTCCAATGTAGAACATTCAAATGATGAGGTCTGAACCACACGAAGAAGACCCCAACGTAAACATGGTGCTCAAAAGCGGTGCAACTATAGGGGAAGATAAGAGGAAGTAACCTAAGGAGAATACATGGGTTTGCAAGGCCCCTACAAAGAAACCTGAGTTTGACTTGGAACACACAAAGGAGACATTTATGGAAGTGAAGAAGAGCTCTGTGGAGGCCTCTACTTTAAGTAGTAAGGATCAAACTGAACTAGAAATGGACCCTTCTCTGCTAACTACCTTTTTAGAGACATGTATGAAGCTACTATGGGACAATAAAGTAGTTAAGGGACTACAAGAGCTAATAACTAAGTGCCTAGGACTGGGCGAACCATGCGTGGTCCAAAAACTAGGAAAGCGTGCTTTTCGCACCAGGCAGGAAATGCGATTAACAACATAGATTGATGACTTTGAGATGGATCAGGTCATCCTGGACTTAGGTTCATATGAGAATGTGTTACCTAAACAGACATGGGAATGCATGGGTAGGCCCACCTTATAATGGTCTCCTATTCAATTATAGATGGTGAACCAACATAATATCTTGCCCATGGGGAGATTGCAAGGAGTCACAGTGAACATCGAAGGCGCGAGCACACAAATAGATTTTGAGGTAATAGAAATTGTGGATGACAGTAACCCTTACCCCACATTATAAGTGATAGACTGGGCCATGGACATGAATGGAGTCATCAACCTAAGGAGATGAAAACTGATATTCGAGAAAAAGTCTCTATGTGTAGTAGTTCCACTGGACCCAGCCGAGGCTGGAGCGCACTACACTAACCTATGCACGATGAGGATACTGACGATGAACTAGACTGTATCTACCAGATAATTGCACAAGACCAGGATTGGGTGAATCCGATAGTGGATGGGAGAATCTCATGGGAATGCGAAAGTTCCTTCACGTCAAATTCAGATGAAGATATAGAGTGATGGCAGAACTGATTGCATGAAGTAAAAATGCTAAATTGTAATATGATGGTTAGATTGTTGTGACGCGTGACAACCGAAGCAAGGGAACTTCCAACCGATGAGGGCACAATGAATGCAGAGGAATCCATAGACCACTATGAAAAGATGATAATGGAATGGAAGCGACACAATGCACAAACAGGGGCACTTTGCATGACAACTACACAGGGGTGGAATAGACGTCAGCAGACTAGGTGGACCTAGCGCAAATATAGAAGGTAGTCACGTGTATGGTTTGGAGGACAAAGTGGTTTGAGTGTCCATCGGTGGCATAAGATGTATATGTATGTTGTGCAACCGCCTACCTGACTAAGAAAAAAAAATAGAATCCACCACAACAGCAAGAAAAGCGACACATTCCGCGAGCTGTTCGCAACAAAGCAATCAGAAAAACAAGTGGGAGCATGAACACTATTCGCTAGATAAAATAAACCAATAAAAATCTGTGTGTTCCAAGGGTTTGATGGGTGTATCGGACCATAAGCGAAAAGAGGAGTGCGAAGGTGATCTTATCATTGATAACACTATATGAAATCGGGAGGATAGCGAATCTCCATAGACCATAGCCCCTTATGTTCAGATAGGATACAAGGATCGGGGTAAAGGAATTCGGTAGTTATAGGAAGCCATTCGGTGTGAGAGCTTGAAACTTCATGAACTTGACGAAGAATGGGCATGGTTGAGGAGGAAAAGCATGAAATTGAATGAAGAAATTAGAAAATTGAACACCAAAGTCACACAGGTGGGCCACACAGAATTAAGCATAAGGGGAACAGGCCTGGCTGACCTTACTACTACATTGGAACAAGTTGCAACCCTACTATCATGGCTGCAACCACACCTTACTAAACATGGGAGCATAAAACACGATGCACTATTGAATACAAAGGTACTCGAAGGGTGCTCGCAGCCTGGGCTAGTAGGGAAGCGAAAGCCTCGCAGATGGAGTGTGACCACCTGACTATCTGTGGAAAGTATAGTCTCAACACTCTAAGCAGTTGAAAGAAGGCGCAGGACTATAAATAAGTATGCCAAAGAGATGCACAGATAGGGGGCTCCGCGGAGGACCAGTCAATCATCAAGATTGCGGTTGCACATGAGAGGCTGCACTGTCGTGCAGGAAGGCTGGGTGGTGACCCTTGACGTCATTGTTCATGACAAGAAGTCCGATTTACCGCAGAGAGAAGTGGGCAGCGAGCCATTAAGGTAGGAATTCCAAGCTAGATACGAAAAGATCTGTCACCAAGAAGATATTAATGACTCAGAAGTGGAGGGAATGGTTGAATTCAAATTCAAACATTCCTATAAAACCCCTCAGGGTAGCCCCAAAAAAACACTAGGATATTTGAGATTCGAGCCAGTACAGAGTAGCAAGCACCTAGCTACCAGGTTGCCCATGAGTATGTACCCAAGCAAATCCAAGATAGAAACCATGTCAGCTACTAGAATCAGAGTAAGGTTCACAGAAGAGCCCTATCTAACCCAGGAGGAGTTGGAAGAGGTGGTCTTTTCCCTAGAGGTTCCAAAGTTCCCATGCATGTCGTGACTTTGAAAAGACAAGTAGGCTATGCGACCAATCTAGGTATCACCGCGATTCAGTAAATTGTCAATGGCAGAAAAGGGCAAAACAATCACCATTGAACTCGAGGAGGAAGAGGAAGATTTGCAAGACCTGATTTATCAGATTGAAGCAGAGGATGAGGAAAAGGAAAATGTTTCCCAATTACCATCACTACCACCATATATGTCTCCGTGGAAAGGGACGACCAAGGTATCGAATGACCTAGAGGCCACGAAGAGTACACTCTAGAACTTGCTTCTTCTGGATGAAATAAGGTTTGGGTTGAGTACTAAATATCAAATTCGAAGATTGGGATCTTGCAGACAATGAGAAATTCCCCCAATTGGCTGAGGAGAAATTACCGCAGTAGAAGTGGTTACAAGGTATGGAGAAAGCGAGATTACTAAATATGAGGTGGATACCCCACTATCACCACGTGACCATCACAATTTTTGTTGTCCGACAGTTACTATGTCTCGTACATGATGGGTATCTCTAGCTGGAGGAACCAATTCCCATCACAACTGATTTAATACACCGAATTTCCCAGCTGCCTACGAAAGGAAACAATCCTGCAGACATAGCTGGAATGAGTAGCGACGTGGGCCTTGCATAAGCCATGAAGGTTAAACATAAGTTGGAAAAGCAAAAGATAGGGTATGTAATAGCAAGCATAAAAGACCGAGGGTTGCAGGTTGCCACCTCGTTACTGGCTAGTATGATCATGAGAAAATTCCACACAGATAAGGTGCCAGCCTATGTCATTGCACTCATAGAGCAATGTGAAGAAGGTATCTAGTTCAACTAGGCATAACTTCTCTGTGAAAACTTTTTGACGAATTGTCGGGAAGCCCAGGAGAAGGGTAAGACTTTCCATTACACATGGTTGCTCCTAATAATCCTACTGGTTACAGGAGAGCTGCCGAAGTGTAGCCAGTTTCCCAATATTGAGAAGAACCTACCTGAAGCCGTGCAGTGTAAATCACTCCGAGCTATGAAAGATGCCACGAGGATTTGTGAGATCAAGGTGTTTTGGATATTTATGGAAGCGAGTATCCAAAAACGGATCAACTGTAGACTGCGGTTATCCCCGACATTATACAACTGGTTGCAAAGTGCAGTCGAGTTTAAGGTGGATATACATAATCTGTATATTTGGGCGTGAAAGGATCTCGCTTGAACATGGGTAAAGCTTCCGTTCATTACAATGGATGATGCAATTTTTGAGGCAATGGTGCCATGGCCTCCAAAGTGGCGTGCTACAGACTTGACCAAATTAGAAAAGGTTGCAGCTTAGTAGGGGAAGAAGGAAATCAAGCTATGCATCAAAAAGTTGGCGAAAAGAACATGCCAAGAATAGAAAATGCCCACGCAGCAGGAGGCACTCGAGGTAGCAGTAGAAATCGTCACTACGCTCATCGAAGAGATTGTGGAGGCTCAAGAAATGTCCATGGAGCAAGACATACAAGGGGAAGCGGAGACACAGGAATGCATGAACTTGACCACCGCATCATCTCAACTTAAGAAACCGCACATCCAGGGGCAACCACCTGCATGCAAAAAGACGAAGACAACAAGGACTTTGGAGGGAGATCTTCTTTCTAGTATTGTACCAGTGTGTGATATCACTAAGAGTGCTCTGGAGGAATTGATGTCAGAGAAGACAAATGTGTTGGGGGTGCTCAAAGCACAACTGCAAGCATTACAAGTGTGACCGTGAGGAGAGATGATACAGAACCTAGCGGACAATACATCCGCAGTTGAGCAGATGGTGCACACCCATACTATGAACACTTTAGTGTTACCAGTAAGCGCCATCATAGCAGAAGCTGAAGGTGACATGAGGAGTTTGGGGTTCAATTTGGTCGTCCTTCCCAGAGAGACCCTATACCAGTTGTAGGATGGGGTAACTGTTGAGCTCCGTGCCAGGAAAGGCGCACCCTCTAGGTCTTAATGGAGCAAAAGGGAAATCTAGAGCAGTTTAGTCTACAATGTGATGACTTGGTCGCACACAACCAAGAATTGGAACATGCTGTGCAAAATGTCTCTAGTAGCGTACTAGTGCTAGCTGTGCCAGCGAAACTCCCAACAACCGAAAAGATTCATCATGTGGCCGCAAGATTCTATAAGGCCCAAGAGGAGGCTACCAAAGCTCAATGGGAATTGAACTTTTAGATCACAGAGCTAAGGCTGAAAGCACAACTTCCTACACCACCGGAAGACAGAGAGTAGTGCTGCCGCACCCTTCGAGTAGGATTGGCAATAATAGAGTGCGCTATACAGGATTGCATGGAATTGTTGGATTACTCCCTTCTTACACTCACATCACTGCAAGAAGACCCAACGTTGTAGTAGGTAGAGATAGAAGTATGAGAGTTACAGTAAGCTTATGACAATATCCGAGGGACTGTGCAAATGGTTTCCATCACTCTGCGCTTAACCAAGATGAGGGAGGCCTAAGCCATGAAGGAACAGGTGGACGTCCCGTGCCAGAAAGAAGCTGGGCTTAAAGCTCGCATCCAACCTTGGTTGGAGGAAGTGTTCATGGTCACCACTATAATTGAAGGGAAGCTGACTCAGCTGTAGGACACATATGCCCTAGGATAGGAAGGTGCCTCTGACAATGCATCAGAAAGCTGTGCATAAGTGATACAGCGGAAAACGGAAGAATGTGTGGCAGATATCAGCACAACACGGACGTTGCTAGATGGAATCTAAGCCAAGATCACAGCACTAGCCAAGTGACTTAGGAGGAGTCACGATGATTGTGTTGGGGGCCTATTAGGTAGCGGGTTCCCGCGGTAAGGGTTTCGGGGCTCAAAGCCCACAATTTTGGTGTAAAAGTATGGTAAAGGTTCTACGAAGTGCGTGGAGCATGAATTGTAATGAGTCAAGTCAAAGGGTTGTCTGCCTGAGAATAATGTAAGATAATGGAAAGCGAGTCAGCCTACCCATGGTCCGTGGACCATGGGAATGTATAAATAGAGTAGGGCTCTAGGTGTAGAAGTCAGTTTTTCGGTAATTCGGGGATCAGATCTGAAGTGTATGGGTTTGTAAAGGCAATATTTGCTCTAAGTCTATAAGTCTGAGTCAGGTTTGGTAGTAGTTAGAGTAGGCTCTGTAGCTGTGTGCGCAGAGGCCTGGTAGAGTCCAAAGCTTTGTGTGCGGACCCCTGCAGCTGAGTGCACAGGGTGGAACATATTGTACTGAACATAAGATTAATAAAGATAAGTGGTTTTGAATTATCGTGCATTTGGTCATAGATCTATATGTTTGTTCTTATATTCTAATTTCATGCATATCCGTAATATTTATGGTTGCACGCGCTAGGTATAATTGTTGAATGCTTGATTAAAGAGCTTAAGAATTAGATCATATCTATAATAAACACCCTAATAATAAGAATCTAATAAGTGCCTCGTCACCGAGCTATGAGAAGGCCAGACAACTGTGTAGAGCAGTGTGAGTGCGCAGATCGGTTCGTGACCCTTCCATTCCTCATGAAGACATCCCTAGGGTGGGGAAACCTGGTTCCAGTACACTCACATACTACCTCGGGTGAGACTTCAGTTCGCTCTCTGCAGATTGTTGCTAAAAGGGCTAGTAGTGTGGGAATTATTTGGCTAAAACACTTCTTAACTTGGGCCAGGCCCCATCAAGCCAACAGGGTGTTTTTCGTAATTCCAGAATTTCTTTGTTGAGTGCTTGATAGTTAAGGTGATGGAAATCACAGTCTATCTCTGTGACCAGATGAGCAAGAGAATGAATAGATTTTTCGGGTAGCGTGGCACACCAGTGCATTGGATGCCCTCGAAGCCTGTAGACAAACAATATGCAACTCATGCATTATTCAAAGAATCCATTTCTTTTGCATGAGCCTACTATGTTGACTACATGCCTAACCAAGGCTACATAGCCTCCACCATCAAATTTTTTATGAGACAAGTTATTTGAGAGCTTTTCCAAGATGATGAAATCGTTCCCATAAGACATACACTCCAGAAGAGAAACCCGGTAGTTAGTCATGATAGATATGTAGAGATTCAAAATAGATGTGGGGACTCATCTTGTCATCTCACCCTCCTTCTAGTGCCAAAATGTTGACATAGTGCTGGACCTGCCAACATGTAAGGGGATTTGCTTGGTAAGAAGTCCCAATTAGACCTCAGACTATTTGGTGTAGGAGTACCAGTAGTGGGTCATACGGTAATACCTTGACCACATTTTCACACAGATGCATGTAAGATAACTCTGTTGGTAGCAAGGGTGTGATAGCTATAGCGAGCCAAGGAAGGTGCATGAGAGGTTCTAACACACGAGGGTTGAGATGAGTGCACCCATTGGAAACCTGTAATACTACTTGGCTTGGAAGGGAACACATGAGTGAAGATGCATAACAAGTAGGAAAGTCAGTTAGTGAGCAGTCCAAAGTGATGGTTAAACCAATCACATTTCAGAAAGATTCATACATACTTATATAGAATAGTCCATACACGCATGCATAAGAAAAAATACATATATCATTTAAAGTAAACTAGATAGCATAGAATACAATACAACATATGCATGAAACGTGATGGCTCTATTATATTAAGAGTGTAAGTTCTAGTCATACAATAAATCCATGTCCAACCACTAGTTCCAATAGTGGAATGTTATAGCCACAACTGCCTACTCCTCCAAATAGATGTACAAGATCTGTGTAGTGGAGAAGCTAAGGCGCATTACAATACTATCCAAGCTCTCTCTAAGATAGTCTTATCGAAAGCTTGGTTGACCAAAAGCCTTTACAATGAGTTATGAGGTTCTATTTATCGCAAAGGGTGGGGTGACCCTTGACATTCCCCTTTGTGATTGTTCATCTACCCTCATGACTCTTCATCTACTCTATGAGTGTTACATCCAACTATCAACACTTGAACTTCCACTTGAAAAGACGTTAGATTACAATGCACATGTGCTCATGTGAGACAAAATGGCTGGAGCAAGCCATGCAAGACATCACTGACACTCGGTCCATTGTGGTGAGGCCAAATTTTTGAAATGCTTGTGATGGTGAAGGTGGTGAGCTGATGCGAAGCTTGGTTGTCTATGATGGTGTGCATGCACTCCATGGTGACATCTTGTTGAAGCGAACTCTTGCCTCCATTGCATTTACGTGCATTGGTGTGGCTCCTTCATCCAACTCATCTACTAGCATGCACATGGTCTTCTTGGTGCAGCCAAACTGGAAGCACACTGATGCATAGTTTCTACGTTGATCTTCTAGTGTGTGCTCATGGTCACACACAACAATTGTCAACTACATGCTCAGCTCCAGTCGGACTTGCTTCTTGTCTTCGCCTTGGTGAGTGTGCTGAATGGGTTGGATCGCATGCGTGCACACAATGACATGCATGTTGTTGAATCTCTTGCGTGCGATCAATGGAAATGCTCACCATGTCTCCTCCATGCTAGCTATTGGGATGGATCTATAACTTGTACGGATGCAATTTCATTCATGAGTGCATGTTGCATCCCTTGTTGTTCCTATTCCTGCTACAACTCATTTTCTTGTTTGTGCAGCTCATGCTCTTCCTTGAGTTGCTGCTTCGGCACATCTAACTCCTTCTTTGTTCCATTCTCTATCTTCACGTGATATTCATGTTGCGTCGTCACCTCATAGCCTGAGTCTCCAAAGTTTATTTCATCACTAGTGAATCTGCTTGAGCTTGCAACTTTGTTCCACCTCTGTGTTGTCAACAACCTTCCTCTTACATTTGTTGCATATGGTATGTTGCCTTCAGATGTTGTTCATGATGATGCTTGCTATGATGCTACTACCATCATATCTTGATATCCTTGTCTACGAAAAAAACGTAGTTACAGATGAAACGGGAACTATTACCTCAAAACGGTTACTCGAGCCCAAAAAACACCAAAAAAACATGTAAAAACAACCCAAAAATGAAGTTTGTTTATTCCATAATGATGTTTTGTTTTTAGGGTAAATTTTCAACATTAATTTTTAAATGGAAGTAAAAACCATTTTTTTTAAATGGATGAACAAAACACCCTTAAAACAAAATTGTTTATTCTAGAATAACAAAAAAAAAATCGGTTACAATTTTGACACTTTTAAGAAATGGAGTTAAGGAGAAAATATTTGGACTTTGAAAAACTGTAAAATTCCAACAATTCTCAGACATGATGTTAAAGATAAAATATCATGTCCCGAATCCTGATAATTCCAACTATTTCCATCCATGTTGTTAAAGGTAAAATATATTGACTCTAAAAAACCTTGAAATTGTAATTGTTTTCGACCATAGCATTAAAGATAAAATATCATGACTTAGAAAAACATTAAAATCTTGACAATTTTTCAAGCATGCAATTAAAACCGAAGATTATGACTACAAAAAAAATCTCAAGTTTTCAAAATATTTCAAGCATGACATTATGAAAAAAATTATGACAAAAAACTTTAAAAATGAACACTCGAGCAATTTATTTTTTAAATGAAAAATATATAGCGATTTTAAAATCTTAGCCTAAGACAACTTGATACATTGCAAAAAATTTTTATAAATCAACCATTGAATTGACATGCAGTGTAGGTGAACTCGACCCGTTGTAATGAAAACTTAAAGACCAACCATGAAATTGATACATTGTGGAGGTAGACTCGATTCATTATATCGAAAATTTTAAAATCAACTATCAAATTGCCCATAATGGAATCAGGTTGTTAGACGAGCATCTTGACATAGACCCTATAGAAAAAAATGAAAATAACAACGAAAATAAAAAAATAAATGTA
>APFE031334148.1:319784-361598 GCA_000404065.3 Pinus taeda | reverse complement strand
CAGTTCACAACATTTCTAGAAATTTTAAAAAATAAAATAATAATAAAAAGGCCTATATGAAAACCTCTATGAGGAATCTAAAGCCAACTCCAAGGTTGAAACCCTCTCTAAGGCAACCCAGGAGCAAAAAAAAAGAGAAAAAAATTAAAGATCCCTAGGTGAAAACCTCCATTGAGGCACCTAGGGCAGGAATGCAAGTTGAAAAACTCCACAAAGGAAGCCTAGTTATCTGACCAAAAAAAAAGAGAAAAGAGAAACACAAGGAATAAGCTTACACCATTCCTGCTAACCTTTCTCTTTTTTTGCAGGACTGCATATAGTTGGCAGATTTTATAGCTACATGACAAAACCTAGAGGCTATCATTCATCCTTCGATCCATACACCTCTTCTCCATACTCTCCACTCATATAACCATCTCTCTCCACCATCCAATCAACAAGAAATTCAAATTTCACCTCCTCACTGTGATACTACAGGAAGGACTTGTATTTCTACAGGAGGTCCTATAATGTTACAAGAGGAGATTGTGAAACTACAGAAGGGGGATCAAATGAGAATAACGGCCCAAAATTCAATGATGAATCTACGGGATGATAAAGGGTGTCCTCTAATGATTTACTCATCATCCATCCATCACCAATCCACTCCATTTCACCATAAATAGTTCAAAATTTTCACTTTGTCCTACCTCTAAAAAACACAGAAGCCATTTTTTTTATTTCTCCAATGTTTGTAATACTTCCTCATGACTCTAAACCTTTTCTCATGGTTTTCCATCATCTCTCTCAACACCATCATGCAAACTGAAGACTTTAAGGGAGGATCAAAAGACTACTACAAGAAGAAAACTCCTCCTGTAGCAGCCTGTGTGGTCATCATAGAAATCCCTGATATATTTCTTTCCACCCATAGAAGGCATGATGGAGCCTTGTATGTAACTAAGAAGGGACACATCCTCCTTAGGAAGGCATCCCACCAACAAAAACAAGTTAGACATCATAGGGGCACCTACACACACAAGAAATTCATCAGTCAATGTATGATCAAGTTATGAAGAAATGCACAGGAAACAAGTAAATGAGTCAACTCCCTTGATCATGATGTTATATGGACCAAATCAAGAATGCAACTATTTCTAGAAATTCAATTCATAGGTAGGCTCAGGTATGGAAACCCTCTCCTCTTCCCTATGCATAAAATGACTAAAATGTGTAATGATAGAGAGGGGTTTTTTAAATAGGATGGAAGTGGCCAGTGAGTATGGCCACCCTTGGCTAGTGAACTTAAGTTTGTTTTAATCACCCATGAAACATGGATATGTCAACTCAAATTGAGGTGGTGTCCTCGAAGAGTGGGCTGACAATCACGAGAGAGAAATGATTACGAGGATTGGGGACAACAATTTGAAAAAGGAAACTCATGTTAATGCCATATCACTAGAGTGCTCCAGGATTTTACCCCAAAAAATAATATTGTGTATTAGGCTCAACTTCATTTTCACCATCACTCATTCCAAAATAGGTAGAAGAAGGAAAAGTTATTGTATCAGACCACCTAGTGTGCCACCTGGAAGTTCTGAACCCTGTTTGCAACTGCTACAGGAAGAAGCTACAGGGAGGCCTACAAGTGCTATAGGAGGGACAAGAAGGAGCTATGTGAGAAATTGGAAGGTGAAAAAGGAGACACAATGGCTCGAGATTGTCTCAAAATCATGATGCACACACATAATTTTTTTGGAAAGAAGTGACACCCTCCTTCCTTGTTTTTACATCCACTTACATGAGAAATTTTCTTGAAATTGATAACCCAGAACAATCAAGTAGGCAATAGGATGTCTCTTTGGAAATTATTGTGGTTAGAATAAGAGAAAAATAAGATGGTTGATATCAATTATAGCACCCTTTTCCCTCACTACTACTAAGGAATTCAACACTGTTTCACTACTGATATTGTTTAAAAAAATTGAATTCCACACCTAAATAGAACCGAGGATGGAAATTAGAAGAAATGGGGGGCAAAAGAGAACCCTTAAACACCAAGTGGATTCACCAAAACCCTCCTGCAGCGGATATCTTCAAAAGACACCAATGGTTGGGTTTCTTTGAGTTGTTAATGGGGTATGATGATGATTTTGCTCATGAATTTTCCATGGCATTACATTCTGAAGGGGAAGATAGTGCCACTACAATTTCCATAGGGTTAGCCATCTCTCTAAGTCCTAAAACCATAAGAACAGTGACAACCTTACCCCTAGGAATTAGGTGGAGCAAAGAAGACAAGGTTTTGAGTGTTATATCTAGGAAAAACTTCTTCATTTCGAAAGAGAAGCCTCTAGGGGATAAGGATGGAGTAAGAAGAGAATCCTACCTTACTCTTGGGATGAGGTAGCTTACCGTATCTTCAATTATATCTTGTGAAAGGAGATTGAGTATGGTTTATGAAGACCACTTCAAATTTCTCCATGAGTTGAGATTCAAGACATAATTTGCTCTCCCTCAAATACTTTGTGTTCCCCATTTCTTCCTACAGTCAATCATGATGGGTTAGAAGGCGAGGGAAGGAAAGCACCAATAGTTAGCTCACCATGGCCTCATAAAGTTAATAGTGATGGATGGTTTGAGCAGCTTGAGGATCCCTGTCCTATGTAATAAATTTGTGGACATGGATAGGGAGACTTTCATAGACACCCAAGCAATCACACTTGCAGAAACACCAAACTCTAGCATTGGAGGTAAAGAAGGAAAAATAGAAGAAGAAGGATAAAAAAAGAGGAGGAAGAGGCAACACAAACATAAGAAGAAGAGAGAAAAATAGAGGAAAAGGAAGCAACAAAAACAGAGGAAAAAGAGGCAACAAAGGTAGAGGAAGGAGAAGAGAGGGAGAAGAATATAAAATAAAGAGTAAGCCTTGTTGATACTTTTAAACCCCACAAAGAAGAGAATCAACCACATCAAACAAGTCTATCTATAGGGGATAATGAATAGGAAGTTGCTAGAACATTGGTTACATTGGGCACTCCTATCAAGCCCAAGAGGAGGCAACCAAGACAAGGTCCCCTATATTTCAAAACTAGGAAAAGCACTAGAATTAGACAGGGGAAGCTACAAGCTCCTGTAAAGGTCCGTATCATTATTGATGAATCACTAAGTAAAAAGGAAGAAGTAGGACCCAATGAAGGAAAGATTGTGGAGGTCATTCCTCCTAAAACCAAAACCAAGTCACCTGTAGCATCTATGGGTAGGCCCATCACTAGGTCAGCGACCTTCAAGAAACCTAGGAAACAAGCTTCCTTTGAGAAAGGAGAAGAAGAGAATCTACAGGAGATAGGGATTTTTATACAAGAGGGATAGGGTTTGCTACAAGAGAGACAAGGTTTGTTGCACAGTCAGGCAGAGTCTACTACAAGAGGAACAGGGGTAGCTAAAGGAGCAGAAAAAGAGCTACAAAAGGAAGAAACCATCTGAAAACTAGTTGGAAAGGATATCCAAGAGCTCCAAGAGCCTAATGCACAACCTAGCTTGGGTTCCTACTACAAATTTATTGAATGAGGAAGGATTAACCATAAAAAATTTGCAGCCCCACTCCTCTATGAGTTGGAGATAGAGAAAAGTAGAACTCGCAGGTGGATGAAAATTGAAAAATTCAAGAATGTGGAAGATTTGGGCCTCATGGAGGATAAATTCATTGAAATGGGTAAGTAATTAAGTGATTTGAGACTAAGGGATTATATTCTAAAGGAGCAGCTACATGCAGAAAATACAAGGTTGAGAGAGAGGATAGAGGAGAAAGAAACAAAACTTACCACCATGGAAAGTATATCTATGGAAGCCTTGCAATGTAGGAAACCATCAAAATATTATAATCTCTTTCGTAAATAATAGTAGTTATAGTTCCAAATAAAAACTATAGCACAATATGGGTCTCTGCCTTTTTAGGACTACAAGTAGTTTGTTGAGTTTTTCAACCAAACTAGTATCAAAGAGAAAGAAAGGCTAGTTGAATTCTACATGCACAATTTCACTTTGACAAATATGAATTTATGGGATCCCAATTCAATATTGGGAGACATGCATATAATGGCTTTATCATCTTGGTTGACTGCTGAGGAGACAAAGGATGAGGAGGTGAAAAAGGTTATGGAAAAGGATGAGAAGGAAACCTTGTATATCATAGTAGAGCTAGTGAGCCCTAAGTCTTTCATCAAAAATCGTAAGCTCATATCTAATCATGGTACTTTAGCACCCAAATACATTGAAACCTAGGATCAAGCCATTCTGCACTTTGAAGAAACCATTAGAATGTTGGGAACAAATGGTCTATAAGATTTCCAGAGAAGATGGCATGCCTTACCCCATAATTTATATGTCAAGGAATATCACTCTCCTGAAAGGACAAGGAATGCATTGGAGAGAAATCCAATGTATAAGAGAATCATGAAAAGATGAAGATTAGATGGATAGGACTCAAACTTAGTCAGTCCTTGCTGCCAAACTTACAAGAAGGAAGATATGTAGTAGAACAGAAGAGGGAGTTGACTAAGATAGAAATAAATGCATATTTTTACCCACAAGAAGGCACACCATCCGAGGAGTCTTAGGATGTCAGAGAGGCCACCAAGGCCATGAAAGAGCTTCACATGGATGACTAAGTTTCTTAGAGGGTGAGAAACACATTCAGAAGGGTGGTGATGATGAGTCCCATTAATGGGTATATCTTTAAGATCATCATTCCATCATCCATCCTTAAAACTATCCTTTTCTCACATTAATTCACATTTTTGGCTCTATTATGCTTAGCAAGAAGATTAAAATATGTTTTTCAGTATGTGGCCTAATGTGGTTTAATTGCAAGAAAAAGAAGCATTTTTTAGAAAATTACTATGCACGGTCTTGATGGAGACAACCAAGAGGGAATATAGGGGGTTTGTCCACCTCCTTAACTCCCTAACTTAACTTGGGATCATAACATCCTCTCTCACCAGTTCGAATTCATTGGTAGTTGAGTCACTCCTAGTACAAGTGAAGCTCAAGAGGGACCAAATCCACCATTTCTGAGATCAAGGAGGGAATCACTCCTATTTTCAAGGAAGTTTCTATCAACTATCCTTTTTTATAAATAAACAAGATGAAAATCTCATTAGGATTCAAAGTTTTGATTCAGATAGGAGTAACTATTGAGCTCAGAACTTGACATTGTCATTTTGAACTTTTATGTGATGTATGAGATTTTTACTTTCTAATAATGAGAAGTTAATTATTAAGTTGCATCCGAGATAGTTTCGTAGGGATTATACCCTTTGGTTTGGGCCCAATCCATAGGATTTGGTCCCTCTTTGATTCAAATCATTTCATAAATTTCTTCCATTCTAGTAGAGGTTAAGCTATAAAAACCCATGATTGCAAGCTTCTACATCATCTCTCTTGTCAGAGAATGGTTGGAGGGATTCACAATATTAGTCCAAAAATTTTGTGTTTATGATTTATTGGAAATAGATGAATGTTTTTTGTTCTTCTTCACATTTTCTTTCTATATCTTAGAAGTTAGTTCAGTGACTAGAGCAGTGTTGTGGCATAAAATAGATGTTATTTAAATTCAATTTGTCTTTCCCATCATAGTTTATATCACTTTGTTAATGTTCAACGGATGTATGAATGTGGTTGGTCACAGGGATGTGTTTATATATAGGGGATGGAACCTCTACCACCTCCATCTTGGACTCCTCCATCTTCTCTTTCCATTCCTCAATTTTTTCCCAAAACTCTATTTCCATAGTCACTTTGCCTAATAAGTTTAGGACCATGAACATCTATCTTGGTGCAAGACAAACCTCTTAGAGATCCTGGGCTTATCTAGGGGGATCAAACAAATCTTCATTCACTATCTCTAATCTTTATCCACCTCATCATTTCCTCAAGACATCATTCTCACCCTAAACAGGTTCTTGGAACCCCTTTTGTAGCATTACATGCCCTCCTATAGCAATACATGACCTCTTATAGAAACACCTGTAGTAGACCTATAGAACCACTTTTATTCACCAATTTTAATCCCCATTTCAATATTGGATCATTAAAGATGAATAATGACCCTGACTTGTGAATTTATGATCAAGGGAATCTCCTATA
This sequence comes from Pinus taeda, assembly GCA_000404065.3. NCBI lineage: Eukaryota > Viridiplantae > Streptophyta > Pinopsida > Pinales > Pinaceae > Pinus > Pinus taeda. The sequence goes on along the minus strand of APFE031334148.1, from coordinate 355,472 downwards.
CCACTCCAACCATTCCTTTTCCTCACTACAAAACAAAGTAGAAATTAGTGTTTTTCAATCACAAGTATGATGCAAGTTAGGTTTTTGATTTTCAAGAAAGTGTGAAATAGGAAGATGATACATGGAATTATGTTGCTAGTTTGATTAATTATGCAAGATAGAGTAGATTTATTTCTACAAGTATATTATCCCTTTTCCTTTCATGAAATGATTAATTAGCATCTAGAAGTTGAGAAAATGGCATTTCCACTTTCATAGCTAGAATTATTTTTCAATTGTACTTTCATCAACAAGCTTTCATTATAGTCGAGCAGGAGGAATGGTCTATGAGGACTTCAATTTAATGTCATGACTGAGGGTGGCATGAGTAGAATCTAACCTACTGTGCATATAGAACTATCATCTCTAAGTTTTTACAAACCTTGGGTTGATAATTTGAGTTGAGGAGTCCTTCGAAGTTGCAACATTCTTGGTGCAATACCAGGGCTCACCACATGTGCCTTCTTGCATTGTATTACAATCAGACTTTGAGGCATTTCTATCATGAAGAAGCAATATGAAAACCATAAATATCCAAAATGCTAACCCTAGGAGATGAAGTGCCAAAGGATTATGGGCCTTGATGGGGTAAGTTGGAATGTCAACTTCCCAAGGTCATAACATTGGGATATGATTTCCTTTTTGTGTGCACCATAGCCTATTAGAAATATCTATCTGAGGAGAACAAATTGTAGCTGCTAATGAAAATATACAACTACCATTAACATGTTTCCCCAAAAAAATAGTTTATGGCCTTAAAACAACTCTGAAAGTTCAGGACCTAAAAATAACCAAAAAAGGAAATTGTTTAGCAAAATAGGAAATTGTGTTGTGGGCTTGGTGGAATAGGTGGGTGGACATCAATATCCACCTAGATCAGTCCTCCCCCTTAGGAATACATGGTCTCCATTGTGTTGAGTATCTCCATTATATGGGGAAATGTTTGCTAAACTTGGTCCATAGTGAGCCACTTGCATTCGTGTAGAAGTTGGCCCACCTTGATAACCTGATATAACTTGATTATTTTTTGGTGAGCACTCTTAAGATACATTTCCATAGTTTGATTAACTATGAAGTTTTCAATTCAATCTAGGTTGAGTTATGACAACGTCTGCAATTTTGTGATTTATGATGTCTCCAACAATGGTGAATAGTATGGTTGAAGGTGGTCAACATTAAATACTAGGTGTATGCTAAGGAAGGAGGGGATACTTAGTTCAAATGCATTGTCCTACATAGCCTTGACGATGGTGGAAGGTCCATAGCAGAGTGGATGAATCTTTTAATGGGCCCCTGCAAAGCATTCCTTCTGTAAATGTAACCAAACCTTGTTGCTCCCCCTTTCTGAGTAATTATGGTTTTGGAGGCATCGAAGTATTTATGAAATCTTAAAAGACTATGCTTATAGAGGTTGCATATTACTCAGAAGCAGAGACCGCATATACATTTCTGTCATTCAGAATTCTGATTCCTGTATACTGCAGAGTCGATGTTGATAAAAGGAAACTACATTATGTTTGAAATCGATAATGTTTCTTCCCCATTGTATTTGCCTTTAGAATTTTGGTCAGGTTTACAAGATTTATTTTTAGGGACAAAGAAAACGAGATAATTTATATTAAATCAATTTCTTTCATAGATTTGTTTACACAGTAAATTAAATAAGTTGCCATGCTTTAATTTCTTGGAAAGGATTTTGTTACGCAAAGATAGATGAGGCATAATTAGTACAATCTCATTATGAGGTTTTCTTTAAATTGATCTTGAATTTATTCTAGCATTTACAGTCTTTTTGATGTTGTTTAGGCATTGCTTGGTTTCTAGTCAAACAATAGTTAGCATTTACCTTATGTTTGCCCATAATTAGGGTTTCCTTTCACAATTGCTAATAGTTCAGGATTTCCCTTATATTTTTCTCATGTTTTAAATTGTTAAGATTGGTGTTTCCTCAAGTTTCATTTGAAGTGCAGGATTTTATTTAATTTGTTGAGCTTAATGCATAATTTAGACTATAGATTTATCTACAAGTTGCTGGGGGCTCTATCTGGCATTTCCAGTGCTACACCTAAAAGTTCATGCACTCTCGGATTGACAACTAAATGTTGGTCCATTAATATTCCCTATACTGCACCAAACATTTTGGCGTCATTGTTGGGGAGGCACATAGGGGATTAACCTTGGTGACTTGTTGCATTTGGATTTTTCCTCCACCTAGTTTATCTTGCAATTTTATGTTCTTTGAATTTATTTCTTTTCTGCATATCTTTGTTGCTTTAAGGTTTTTCATTTTCTCTATGTTGTAAGAAACCCTCTACATATATATATATATATTATATAATATATATATATATATATAAATATATATAATATTATATATATATACACACACTATTCATGTGCTTATAAATGTACCAGTTGGCGTGTTGAAGATAGGAAAATTGTATTTTGAGGAATCATTCAAGGAGGAGTTTTGATGTTGCTACAAAGACATACAACTCATCCAATGAAGAATTAACAAGTGAAAAATTTAATATTTTTCTTGCACATAAAAATAATATTATTAAATCTTTGATTTCAAAATTGGATGATTTGTAGGAGTAAAAAAGAAGGATGGCGAGCCACTTCTTATCTTTTGTGCCAACTGTAGAAATAAACATTTCCTTGGAAAGTGTTTACTTAGTAGCTGGAAAGTTTGTAAAATTTTTGAAGAGGATCATTTAACAGAATGTTGCCCATCACTACTAAGATTACTAAAGGTACTTAGGAAATCAAGTAAGGAATCGAATAAACTACTAGGTATAACTCAAAACCCATCACCATTTGATACTTGGAATAATGTTTATTATCCTACGCAGGTTCCTCAACATGTTCATAATCCTATAGTTTCATGGAAAAATTTTATTCCTCCTCCAATGAATACCTTGCTTTATGGCCATAGTGGCCCTCTCCTTGGTCCTCATCTTCGATCCAAATATCCCCATGGCCTCAGGAATGGTTTGGATCCTTCTCTCTAGAGAAATATCCCATGCAAATTCAGTTACATGAGCAGCAACAACAACCACAATTTCTTTCCAATGCATCACCAAGTCATTCTTCTCAATGGTCCCAGCTGCATGTTCAACCTTACCCTAATCCATACCTTAGACCTAGCCATCATCCATACTCTATACCTAATCATAGCCCATACCCTAGAACTAGCCCTAATCCACACTATAGACCTAATCCTAGCTCATACCCTAATCCATACCCTATACCTAGCCCTAATCCATACTCTATACATAACCCTAGCCCATACCCTAATCCAAAACATAGACCTAATCCTAGTTCAAAGCCTAATCCTAACCCAAATTTAAATCTTAATCTAAGCCTTAACCAAAACCCTAGCCCAAACCACATCTTAAACCCTAATCTAAATCATCATGTTGCACAACAATTTGAAACACCTATTCTTCCCATTGATTCCCCCATTGAACAAAATGTTACACCTTCCATGTAGGGAAAGGGAATGAATTTGGAAACTCCCCTCATTACCAGATAAAATTCACCCTGGGAAGATATAATTCAAAGACCACTAGAGGAGCAATCTTTCATTATAACTTGTTCTAAAAATGTTGTCGAAGGTCAAACCCATAGAATTTCCCATAACCATTCTCGTCAATCTAAAAAGAAAATATTTGAGCCCAAACTTGAGGAATTTATCTTTTGTCTTTCACCAAATCCCTTGTGTCTCTATGAGAGTGACTATCAAACTGTGTAAAGACAACATCAGTTGGAGGGTCATAAATATGTGGATTCCATTGAATCCTAGTTTCAAGCAGTCATCAACCCACCTTATTCCTTAATCATTTGGAAACTCTTGGTACCATGTCAATTAAAGCAACTAGTTTCTCATACTTTGGTACATCTTGAAGTTCATTCTTTGAAAATAAGTGTGAGTATATTCAACATTTTGTTACACACATGGCTACATTGGAAGTACGCCTACACATAAAGGTGATATTTCTCTCTTTAAAATAGGGTAGGGTAATACGAGAGTAATGAATAAATATTTATAACAACACTCTTGAGACTGTGATTCCCTAAAAGCACAACATTTGAAATTTCTATTATTATGCACTCTCGTGGTAAGACTTGTCAGAAGAACTTCACACTTAAATGCCTCATATTTTATAAATTGACTTTGATTATTTATCAATACGTCAGTGAGGGGTATTGTTATAAGTTACATGTAATGTTTTTCTCCTATTCTCACAAAATATTATCGAGAAAACCTTTTCAAGTCCCTCTTTGAAGGGATTGATGAAAAAACTCCTATGGTGGACCACCTGTAAAAAACTCTACCAAGATTTCATAAGAACCCTGGCATGACCAACTCAAGAAATCTTTTTAGTCATTATCTGAGATGTTTCTTTTTAAAAGTCTTTAAGGTAGCACGACCAACCAGTAAATAATAGTAATTAAAAATTTTTCATGCCATCCTATGCTCTTAAGGAGTAGATTTTCTTCCCCACCTATTAAGTAACCTATCTAACATTAATCATAATTAGAGTTTTGTTCTAAAAACATAAAAAGATTAATTGAGGGATAGGAGGTCCCATTACAAGACAACCTACTATGATCATGGCTCTTAAGGAGAATGACATTACCACTAATGGTCACCAAGCTAAGGTAACGACTTTCAGTTGAAAAATATGCAAGACAAGAGGTCTCATCACGAGTTGACTTGTTCATTCTTGTTAGTTCTTATGAATGGCACTATCGTTAGTTGGTTACCAAGCCAGGACAATAGCTTTCAATTAATTTCTAAAAAATGCAAAATGCAAATTCTCTTAAAGGACTCTGAATCTATATCTAATAGGTAGGACACAAGAATTTCATGGGGTTAAAAGGCATCCCTATCGAGGCTATAGATGCCTGCTGGAATCACGGCCATGCTTGTGGCATTAAAGTTAATTTTACAGTATGATTTACTTGGTTGTTTTTGTCTTTCCCTGAATTCATTATCATTTCTCTTTGTGAATGGCTTTAAAATCCTTCTGGTGTTATGCTTGGAGTTCTACCTTTTATTCAGAATGATATTTTTATGGATGTGGGACCCTTAGTGCAAGTAATTCACTATGCCTAGACAAGAGGAGCTTCAACTACATGGATAATGGTAAGATGGTCACTACAGGAAGGTATTATTACGTCTACTTGTAACATCATGGCTTTCAAATCATGTCACTCATATTTAAAATAAGGATATTAAGGTGAAACTTCTGATCAAGGATGCCTTCGAGATATTTTTGGAAATTTTTAAAAGCTAGCTATTTTATTCAAGTAATAACACCAACCTTGCAATTTAGTATTCCAATGGAAGCCCTTGTGTTAGATATTCTTGAAATAAGTCTAAACAAATAAAGAGTCAGCAAACACTTTGTTTCTAGAACAAGCTCCATCTAACAGAGGAAATTTTGATCACACATAATTGCAGGAACATCATTACGAATACGTATAAACATTTTAATTTTGTTTTTTTTGTAAGGGAGCGACAATACAACAATTGATTTCCTTGCATGAGGACATGCAAGATGGTTAACATGGGGGGATGTTAGGCCTCTATTTTGTCTTTCTTTATATCACCTTGTACTCCAAATTCCTCATGCTTTTGTTTAGTTTGAATGGTTATTGTCGTAGGTATTTAATACTTCCCTCATTTTAACAGAATTTAAACATCATTAATAATTGTTTGTGTGTTTTCAAGTTTAAAACTAAATTGATTATGTTTTTATACATATACAACGGGCCTTGATCCTGCATTCACCTTCCTGCACTATGCAGTAGATTCTTGTACCAATTGGGATTCCCGCACCAGCTTACGATGGGATTCCCACACTTTGAAGAGTTCATGGACTACACTCACATTCTTGCACTAGAGTCAAGGAATGTGTAGATTATGTTAATCGTTCAAATCTGGGTGCCTTGATAATGTGTACAATTCTTGTTCCATTGTTACATTGATTCTCAGTTAAGTTTCGTGGATCCAATGATTGCATGATGTTGCTCTTTTTTCTTCACCAAAACATAATGTATATATGACATCTTTTGAGTCTATTACGAGAAGGACATTCTTTGGAAATGATGAAAGAAGAATGCACAAGGAATTTGTTTTGAATATGGGTACATGGTCAGTATTAATATCATCAACATGAACCATTCCAGAATAGAATTTGATCCCATTGTTTCTGATATGGAGGAGGACCAAGAGGACGGAGATTGGGAGAGCAAGCAAATCAAGCAACACCACCCAAAAATATTACAAAATTCTTCATATCACGTGAGTGGCAAAGGATGGCATGATGACCAAGACTAGACAGAGGCCCATGACCTAGAATGAGCTCCATTATCTTGACTATGGTGATGAAGATTATTTGAATGACCACGAGAGATTTGACATCACTCATCTACTCTTAGCTCTTTATCCACTTGTTTATGTGAAGCCCCTTAATGGTTTCATGAGTCTAGTAGAGCTAGAGTATTGGCATGTTCAGATTGTTGTCAAGAGGTTGCTACATTGCACTGATAGGGAGTTGGAGATTGTCGATTCCAACAAAGATGGGTTGGTCACACTCAAGGAATATCTTTGTCATCTTACAAACAAGGAATTATCTAATAATAGCATGGAGCATGGTGAACCTCGCAAGTGGAAGGAAAAATTTAATTATGTTGATGAGGATGGAGATGGAGCTTTGAATCACACTGAGTTTTATAACTTTTTGCATCCTAGAGATAGTAAGAGTTCCAACACCCAAAAGGATGAGGAAAATGCGTATATACACCCAATACAAAGTGGCAACATGACAATCAAATTATTTCTAGAAGCCATGACGATTAATAGCAGCGTGATGTGAGCATGATATGCCCATGGATACGATGGTGAGGGCTCGATGATTCAATACCAGATTTTGTATTTGTATGGAACCTCATATTGATGGGAATCTAGTCAAATATGTAGACTCCTTATTTTGTCCAAGAATCCATTAGTAGTTCTAAAGTTGTATGCATGTTTAACCTCTAATAAAAATAATTAGGAGAAGTTGCAGTTATAAATATGAAGATCTTGTATTGTAGAGGAGAGACAGAGAGACAAAATATTAAATTTTAGAATTGTATTTTAGAAAAGAAAGGTCGATTCTATTAGGAAGGAGGGGAGGAGATGGTCCCAATGTAGCTTTACACAAACATAGTTCATCTGCGGATCACTCCCCCTATTTGCTAGAGTTTGGTCCTTTCTCGAACAATGTAAAGACTGAGATTCCAAGGATTAATCAAGGAATTTCAAACTATGTTCTATTTAATCGCTTTATGCATTTTACGATTTTAATCTCTGTGTGAACCAGGCTGTTAATAAAGGGTGCAAGCTAGTTGGGCTGGCTGCCAGACCAACTTGACACCACTCTGAATATTTCATGATTAGGTTGGATTACATTTAAATTGCCATTTGTTGTGTGGGAAATGTGTGGAATATCATATTATAATATTTAAATCTTTTTAGTCTCTTTCCTTCTCTAAAATTGATGTCATTTGATTTTTTGTGTGAATATGATATTGGAAGAATTGTTCTTTCAATTTAGAAATGTTTTTTTAATATTGAATACTAGATCAGATTACATGTCATGATATGTCCCTCCAGTTGTTTTGTATTCACAAGGTTGGCTTATGCGTTGATACCCTACCTCTATGATTTTTTAATGCGCAATTCAAATTCTTTAAATTGGTCCAGAGGTAATATGTTCATGCTCCAGAATATGAGATCGATTTCCCCTATTTTGAGTAATTATGGTTTTGGAGGTATCGATGTATTTATTAAATCTTAAATGACTATGCTTATAGAGGCCGCATATTACTCAGAAGAAGAGACCGCATATACATCATTGTCATTCAAAATTGCGGATGATATAGGCGATGTTGTCCACTCGACACCTCAAAACATATGGGGGTACATCGAGGACCAGTACAAGTAGGCACTAGACAAAGTACGACAGGGCCTGAAGGAATTGCAAGTTTAGACAAGAGTGATCTAGGTGAGTGTAGGACCAGCAAGTGCAATTCAAGTGAGTGTGAGTTAGGCGAGTAAGACATCCAAGGCATAACTAACTACATATCTCCACGCAATGATGTTGCTGGAGGGTTCCCTGCATGTTGAAACAACTGAGGCTCAGGTGAGGCTATTGCATATGACAAACATGAGTATCAACATTGCAGCACTGCCTATCTAGACCTTGCACGAGCTGCACCAAAAAATTTCAGATGAGCTCCGCATCCAGGAGAAAAGATCTTTGTTGATTATCAAAGAAGAAAAGAATAACAATCAACATATATTTGCAAAGAAGTGTAGGCCTTGAAGGTCCGTGATGAGGTGGAACAACGTAATTAATAGCTAAAGCAACTCTTACCCAAGTGTACAACAAGCTCTCTGAGCTCCAAATTCCAGCCGAGGCAGCCTTTGCGGAGAAAATTCACAAGTTAGTTGTTGCATTGAAGGAACCCAAGGAGGAAATCAGAAAGGTGTGGTTTGCACTGCAACTATAGATTTCAAAGCTTCAAATGAAGCTACATCCAACCACACCTCCAAAATTTAGAGAGTAGTGTGAAGCTACCATTAAAGAATATATGAAAACGTTGGCTACTGTAGTCAAAGGCTGTAGCCAATTATCTGAGCAGGCAATTTGAAATGTGGGTCTCACTACAGGAGGACCCACACTTGCAAAAGATCAAAGCATACATCTGTGACAGACATTTTTATTTTGATGATCACCAAGCAACATTGTGGACCCTTGCACCTATGAAAAGGCTCACTAAAATTTAGGAAGGAAAGACTTTGCAGGCATAGATCGACAAGCTACACTGAAAAGCGCCCATCATTATAGCATGAACACAACTGTGGGTTAATGAGGCCAGCCAGTTGTCTCAAACCATCAAGGGAAAGCTAAAGGCCCTTCAACATAAACAAAGGACCATGGGCCTTGTAGTCAAAGGCCCAACGATAGAGCCTTTGGTCGAAGACGTTCGTTAGGCCATCGTGCAGGGAACAACAGATCTTCAAGCATTGAAGATCAAATTGAATGACCTATAAGCAAAGGTTGAGGGAACACCAGCCGAGTGACTTGGGACAAGTCACGACTTTATGTTGGGGGCCTATTGGGATTGGGTCCATTGGGTCATATTTTGTTAAAACTTTGTTAATTTTGTAAAGTTATTTAGAGTCTCTGCATTTTGAGGAGCAAAGCACGAGTAGCATAGCTCAATATGAGCCAAAGGGGCTTTAGGAAAGTTAGGTCCTCTTAGTTTTTAAAGTCAAGTTGTTTTGAGACTCTCCCATGGTTCATGGGCCATGGTATTATAATGAAGGAAGAGTATAAAATAACTCATAGAAGAGTCATAGGTAAGCTAAGTAGGAAGTGCATGAGTTGAATCTGAATTTGTCTATTCTGCGCTTGGGCAAAGGGGAAGGCTCCTACAATTGTGTGCGTGGAGACCTTGGTAATTCTGTAGTTGAATGCATGGGCCCCTGTAGCTATGTGCACAAGGTTGGAAAGAGTTTTTAACTGAGAATCTGAAGCATAATAAAGACATATTTTGAAGTGATATATGTGTATCTGTATTACTATTTATTTTTGAAATTGTTGTATTTATGATTTGTTGATGCATTTAATCAGGAAAAGTACTTAATAGATTCAGAAAGGCATAGATTTGCTCATTTGTATGATGTTATGCATGATTAGTGCAATCAATGAAGGACATAAATCTGTTAATTGCTATTTACTGTAAGTATTAGGTTTCAAGGGTTAGGGTTCATGAAGGTCAGGATAAAGCCCTAGATATGTATAAATAGCATCACATAGCCCTCTAGATATAGAAATCTAGTTCTAGCATTCCATAATACTAGCTCGGTGAGACTGCACCCTGCGCTATGCGGGTTGTTGCCGAAAGGGCTAGTAGCGTATGGTTTTGTTGGTTAGCGCAACTAACTCTGAACATGGGTCCAAGCCCCATCAATCCAACATCATCCCATGTTCATTGAAGCATAAGTGACTTGTAGTAGTGATAGGAGGCAGCTTTCCTGGAGAATCTATGTGGTTTCCTTCAATGGACTAAGGGGTAGCTAGAGAGAATAACGAGAGAGAAGGACCGAAAATACAAGATATGATACTGATCCTACATCATGATTATCATTATATCTTGTATTCCATAGAATGTTTTATTATTCCAATTGTTTTAATAAAACAAGGATTGGGTTGTACATTATTGTACAATATTTTGTTAAAAATTGTGTATACTTATGCATATGTGATTTACTAATTTATATTTTCCATTATGAAAATTAGTTCTTGTTGATATTCTTAGTTTGGTAGCATCGGAGATTCTAAGATTCTATCCTAGACCCAAGATCATGGAAATTCAACAATTATCACAATTTTTTAAAAAGATATGCGAAGATAACAAAACCTCTAAAATCATTACTGAAGAAGGATGAATTATCTTGGACTTTAGAAGCAACTAAGGCCTTTGAACGTCTTATAGAGGAAATGTGTAGAGCTTTGGTATTGGCTACAGTAGAGTTCACAAAAACCTTTATTGTGGAATATGATGTCTCGTGGAAAGGCATTGGTGCCATTTTAATGCAAGCAAGATGAATTATGCTGGAATTTAGAAGCAACTAAGGCCTTTGAACATCATCAAGAGGAAATGTGTAGAGCTCTAGTATTAGCTACACTAGGCTTCATAAAGAACTTGATTGTGGAATATGATGCCTCTCGGAATGACATTTGTGTCCTTTTAATGCAAGAAGGAATACATATTTCTTTTGAAGGTCATCCAATCAAGGGAAAGTAATTACAAAGACCTATTTCATACACTAAAGAAATGATACCCTTACCTAATCGGAAGACACTTTAAGGTAAAAACAAACCATGATAGTCTTAAATACTTCTTCGAACAAATATTATTTCAAAAGAGAAGCTAAAATGGGTCACAAAGATGTTGGGTTATGATTTTCAAACCATTTACAAAAAAGGTAAGAAAATTTTTGTTGCAAATGCACTCTTAAGAAGGGATGAGGATGTGGATGCATTTCTCCATGCCATTTCTATTATCCAACCTGATTGGATGAATGACGAAAGGAATAAATGGAAGAATGATGAAGAGGTATGGACACTCATTCAAAAGTTTCTGCAAGATCTTAGTGCATCAAATTCATTTATTTGGAAAAATGATTCATTATGGTATAAAGAGCACTTAAATCTATATAAGAACTACAAACATAAACAAAATGTTCTTTTGGAATTCCAAATATATCCTATAGGAGGGCACTTAGGATTTTTAAAAACATACCTAATGTTGAAGAAGGAATTTTTTTGGGATGGGATTAAATCGAATTATATTCAAAATTTTGTGGCAGAATATTTGGCTTGTCAACAAAATAAGGTTGAGGCAATTAAGACCCTGGGACTATTACAACCATTAGCCACTCCAAGCATTGGAAGAGGTCTCAATGGATTTTATCATAGGTTTATTGAAGTCTGAAGGAAACAAATCCATCATGGTGGTAGTTAATAGACTTACTAAGTATGCACACTTTTGTGCACTATCTCATCCTTTCAATGAAATTATAGTCATCAATGCATTTTTGGAAAAATTTCAAAAGCTACATGGAAGCCCAAAGATTATTGTAAGTGATAGAGATCCCATCTTCACTAGAAATTTTTGGACAAAATTATTTTCTTGTTTTGGTACTCATTAGCTCATAGCTCATTTTATCATCCTCAATCTGAGGGGAAAACTAATACATTGAACAAATGTTTGGAAGGATATATTTGTTCTTTTTGTATGATAAAAAAACACAATGGATCAAGTGGTTACCTTTGGCAAATGATGGTATAACACTTTCTTCCATACCACAACAAAAATGACCTAAGTTATGATGCTTTATGGGTATCATCCATAGTCCATCACATTGTATTTAAGTGAAAATTGTAAGGCTCAAATAGTGGAATATCATATCAATCATCAACAACAAGTCCTCTAAATATTGAAGGATAACTTGAATCTAGCACACAATCGAATGAAACAATGGTAATATTGACATCACAGTGAAAGAAGTTTTGATATGGGTGACTGCATATTTTTACGACTACAACTATTCGAACAAATTTACCTCAAGAAAGCTAAGAAGGATAATAAGTTATCACCCAAGTATTATGACTCTTACAAGGTGTTGGAAAAGATTGGTCCTGTGGCATACAAATTGGAGCTACCTGGCTCTTCGCGAATACAGCCAATTTTCCATGTTTCATGCTTAAATAAGGATATAACTGACAAGTTTCCAATTCAAACTATATTTTGAGAACTTGGTGAGGAAGGAAAAATTTTATTGGAACCTAAAGAAATCACATAAATAAGAATGAGAGACCTATGAAATTGATCAATTCATAGCATCTCATTAAGTGGAAGAACTTACCCACTGAATATTCCACATGCGAGAATGAGTATTTCATACAAAAGCATTCATAAATACTGAAGCATTGAGGACAACATGTTTTTTGAAGGAGAGGGGCACATTTGGTCCCTCTAATACTTTTTTAGCCCCTATATTTTTATAATTGTGCCCCATAGAACTGCCATATTATTATTGTTGTGCCATATAGAGTCCCACTATTGTTATTGTTCAGCCCTTACATTATTATTTTTATGTAGGCCCTAAATATATTTTGGCCCTTTAGACTTCTAAATATAACAAAGAGGTCTTTTCATTTGAATCATCCATGAATTGTTTATTTATGTGATGTAGAAGGAGGTTTCCCCCTTGAATATGCTTATTTTCAAGTCATTGATCTTTATTTTCTTCTGTTTTGTGATATGGTTACATAACAGGTCATGATATAATCAAGTGCACATAAAGGAAGAATATATCCATAAGGCTTCATTGTAGACTAGATATAGGCATTATGAGTTTGTAGTACTACCCTTTTGGCATACTAATGCTCTTGCCACTTTCATGTGTTTAATGAAGAGTGTACTGCATCATTATTTGGACAAATTTCTTATTGTCTTCGTTGGTGGTATGATGGTGCACTCGAGAATCGAAGAAGAACACAAAAATAAATTGTTTGGTGCTACAGTTCCTAAGAGAATACAATATTTATTCAAATCTTAGTAACTGTGATTTTTTCTAGTCATAGATACAATATTTGGCGCACATTGTCTCCTAGGAGGGGATATCAATTGATATGGAAAATGTCAAGGCCATAATGAGTTGGCCAATGCCAAAGAATGTTAAGGACATTAGATCATTCATGGGGTTGGTAGGATACTACAGGAGGTTCATCAAAAACTTCTCCAAGATAGGAAACCTTATTACATCCTTGTAAAGGAAAGGAAATAAATTCGAGTGGACAACTAAATGTGTGCAAGATTTTAACAATTGAATAAGTTGCTCACTAATGCATTAATGTTGAGGATTGCATATTTAGACAAAGATTTTGTGGTTTGTACAGATTCCTGCAAGGAGGGGATCGATGGAGTCTTCAAGTAGGAAGGATAGGTATTTTTCTACGAGTCACAAAATTTAAGTGAGCATGAGGAAAAATATGTAACTCATGACTTGGAGTTAGCTTCCATTATCCATGCATTGAAAATTTGGAGGCATTATATCCTCGGAAAAATATTCACACTTATGATAGACCATGGAGGACTCAGTTATTCTTTTAATCAACCTAAGTTGAATGCAATACAAGCTAGGTGGTTGACTATATTAGGGAAATCAACTTTGAAGTCAAGTACATCAATGGGAAAGAAAACAGAGTTTTTGATAAACTCGGTAGAAGGATTTAATTGAATCACCTAACATGCATAAGTTGTTAGGGGTTAGACCTAATATAATGGATCAAAGATGCAGGGAGGCATTATAATTTGACAGTTCATTGCAAAGCCACATTCTAGCCAACCAAGATACTAGAAGATTCTCATGGCCATCTCAAAAGTCTTATTATTGGCCTAATTTTATAACAATTGTGGATAGTTTTGTTATGATGTGCATAGAATGCCAGCAAATGAAGGCCAATGTATACAACCAATAGATTTATTATATCCTATTCATTTTCTTAAATGGAAGTTGGAGGTGAACTCCATGGATGTTAGGTCCCTATAATACTAGCGTGGCCCCCATATTGTTATTTTTGTGCCCTATGTAGCCCCCATATTGTAATTATTGTGCCCCATTGTATTATTAATGTTGTTCCCCATAGAAACCCACTATTGTTATTGTTGTTCCCTTACAATATTATTGTTATGTAGGCAAAACCATAACAACATATACCAAGGAGGTATTTTCATTTGTATCATCCAATATTTTTTCATTTATGTGATGTAAAAGGAGGTTTCCTCATCGAATATTTTTATTTTCAAGTCATTGATCTATCTTTTTTTTTGTTTTGTGATATTTTTAAATAACATTTGGTATCAAAGTTTTGGATTCTAGGGTTTCACTTCTTGAAAAAGATCATATTGGATTTTTCATTGTAATTTTTTTTATGTGTCGCCTCAAAAGCTGAAATTTTGACCACGCAGAGTCAAAATCTTGATGAACTTTTTGTAAAAATTTGAAATCTTGGTTCGCTATATTTTTGGGGATATGGTCAAAGAAACTTTGGGTTTCAACATGCTTTAGAATTTAATTTCAAACAAGTGTTTCAGAGAAAATCACCATAACGTTTGCTTCGAAGATAGGATTTGAATTTCATAAAAAGTGTTTGAGAGGGAACAAACTGTAGTTTTTCGTGTTTCAATTTTAGGGCTGAAGGTTGAAACAATGACATGTGGTAGTTTGCATAATTTTTCAGTATTGAACCAATCCATAATCAAGTCATCATGGAAGATTTTGTATAAATTTAGCTTGAAGAGTCCAATTTCAGTCTAAATTGTGGGGTTGGAAATAGGACATAGAGGGATACCATAAGATCGAATTTTAGACAATGAGAGACTAAAATTACAAAGATTCAATAGTTTCAAGATCAGGCTCCTAAAAATAAGAAAAATGTGTGTATTTTTTTATAAATTTGCATAACTTTTGTTTGAAAAATCAATTTGAGGTGATTCAAAAGGAATATTGTTACACAGCAATTTGTCACCGTCCCTGTTACCCCTCTCTCTCATCTTGGAGGACTCATTTCGGGACCTGTGAGAAGTGACATGACCTGCAAACACTTGCATTACATTCCCCTGAGCATGAACTTCATTTGCCCTGAAGACATCTCCTGCAGAAAACCCATAAAAATAGCCCTTTTTCCATTGGTGTGGTTTCACTGTGCAACACTCGCGCCAATAGGGGAAATCCTTCAAAGAGGGCGCGCCAGTTGGCGCTCTGTCATAGAGTCGCACTTGCACTAGCCAAAATGGGTAGTGTTTTTTAACAAACCAACAGCGGAAGATTCATCCTAACCAACTCCTGGACTGAGTCTATCTTGAGTTGGGTGGTTTAGCTTCGAATCTCCATAGAGAGGAAGTGGTTTGCCACCTCTCATGGAAGCTTCTTTAGTGATAAAGCCAATCCCATAAATATTTTGGATGATCCCAACTCCCCCTCCTCTATCTATAAAAGCTTGTCCATTTTGCTTAGGCAAGCTAGTTCCAGAGATTGAGAATTGTCAAGATACCAAGAGCTTCATGCTGCAAGAGCCTTCTTCATTCCCATAAGGCCAAATCTAAGTAAGGAGATTCTTGTCCAAATAACCAAGGAGAGAGAGGCTTGTTCCCATTCCCAACAAGCTTTACAAGACATGTGCTGTTGATCACCCAGCCAAAGGAGGATTTGACGTCAAAACTATGGTTGTATTCTTCTTTGTTTATCATTAATAAACGACTATTATTATGGTTCCACTCTTATTGTTCTTTGTAATGATGATGAGTTATATCCTTTCTGACTGATATATAGTTGCATCTATTGGATTTTATGCTTGTGTTTGTGTCGTTCTTTGTATGTGTAGGTGTCCATTCACGAAGATCATGGGGATTGTGATCTATCGGAGCAAAGGAATGGGAGCATCAACTCTTCTACAAGCACTAGCATTGGAATCCAGGTAGGCCCTCATAATTGGTATTTGATTTGCAATTAGGAACTTGCGTGGTAGTGTTGTATGATTTTTGCTAGACCCGATATGGGCTAGTAGGGATCGCCTCTGTCCGCAGAGGGGATTTACCTCCACAACAAATATTGAAGCATAATTATCATTATTTGGTTATATAATTCCTAGAAACAAAAAAATAGATACACCTAGTGATCCAAGTGCAAAAACTTTCAGTCTCGCAAAGAACAACCAAAAAAGAATTGGAAGTGATGATGAATATTAAGATGGATGGTTTAAAAGGGGACATGGACGGTTTATAATTAAAAATGAAAAAGGACATGGAAGGTTTGAAGGATGATTTAAAAGAAGAAATGGAAGGTTTGACAAAGTTTCTATGAGAAATGCAGCCTAATGGTGACAACATAGTCCACAAAACTCATGATGAGACTAAAATGAATGTGAATCATGAATTTAGATACTCTAACTTGGGCTTTAAGATCAACCATATTCAAAATATTGATATGAGGAAGTTTGATTGCAAGGATCTAACAACATTGATGCTACAAATGGAGAAATTATTTGATCTACATGATGTGCCACACACACAAAAGTTACAAATTTCATATTTATATTTAGAACCCAATCACTTTGTGTGATATCAATGTATTTCTTCTCGTAAATCAATTCACCTGGACGATTTTTATGGAGGAATTGATAGCACATTATGAGGATACAAATAACAATACCTTCTTTAGCCAATTGATAAATCTAAAACAAAAAGGGTTTAATGGTTAATATTTAATATGAAGGTAGCTAAAATTCCAGAGGAGCCTTATGATTGATGTCTTCATAGGGACTTTAAAGGATAACATCCAACATTATCTTCACCTTTGGGAATCTAATTCCTAGGAAAATGCATTCAGGGTGGCAAGAAAAGTTGAAAGAAAATTATGGCAACAAGGAGGTCTACCACTCAAAACATTAAAGATAGAATTGTTGCTACTCCTAGCCTCCCACAACCTACAAGGTTTAATCCACAACAAATAGAGGATAAAAAAACAAAAGGGATTTGTTATAGTTGTGATAGAAACTACACTAAAGGTCATAACTGTGTCGAGAAGAAATTATTTTGCGTAGATTGTGAAGTGAAGGAAGAAAAGGAACAAGAAACATCAAAAGAAGAGGATATGGACTAGGAACCAACCCCAAAGAAAGAAGAAATAAATCTGAAAATATCTTGTAATGCATTAGTGGGAGTTATGACTCCTAGAAATCTTAAGAAGAAGGATATATAAAGAAGACAAAGGTAATATTGTTGATTGATTCAGGTAGTACCCATAATTTTATTCATTTTAAGGTAGATAAGGACTTGAATTGATTTCTATATCTAGCACCTGAGTTTCAAGTGATGGTTGCAAATAGAGGAACTATAAATTTCATAGGGAAGTACCATAACATAAAACTAACCATGGGGGAATATATATTGAATAGTTCAATTATTTCCATTCCAATGGGTGGTGTTGATGCTGTATTAGGAGTCCAATGGTTACAAAATTATTGGATGAAAACTTTTAATTTTTAGGAAATTTTCCTAAACGTTTTCTAGGAAGGAAAGGAAATTGAATTAAGAGGTATCATAGGGAGACCTAGGAAGATAGTCATATATGATGGCATGACAAATATTTTGAGGAAAGGAAAACAAGGTGTAATTGGAAAATTATGCTCACTTGATGTTCAAACATCAAAGTCATCCATTTCTCTAGATCTCCAAAGAGTCCTAAACAATCCTTCAAAGGTATTTAAGACTCCTAAATATCTTCCACCTATTAGTGATCATGATCATGCTATTCACTTGATTTCAGTAACTATTTTTCCATACATAACACCTTACAGATATACCTATGCCCAAAATAGTGAAATTAAACTTATGGTTGTAAAAATTATAAAGGTTGGTATAATTCAACTTACCCAACGTTCTTTCTCTTATCCAATAGTATTGGTTCACAAGAAGGATGGATCATTGCATATGTGTCCACATTATAGAGAACTCAATAAGCTCACTATTAAATCTAAATTTTCCATTCATGTCATTGACAATTTTTTTTATGAATTTCATGGCATTTTCTTTTTAATTAATTGAAGATGAGATCTTGTTGCTAAGAGAATGCATGCAAAGATTATTTATAGTTGATCATAGTGTCTTGGGATCAATTTTGAAAATACATGAAAGGAGGTTTGCATGGTGGTGAGGAGTAGTGACTTCATGAAGGTGGAGCAACAATAGCAAAGCTTCAATGAAAGAAAGAAGTTTCTCAATTTAGTGGTGGTTCGATAGTCTAATGGTAGTTGGGTGAGTATCAAATGATTGTGGTGGCCTTTAGCAAATGGTAGTCCGTAGAGATCCATAGAGAACAAAGTATTCTGAGATGATCGAGTAGTATCGAGTCTCATATCCAATGGGTGTTTGTGTTATGTATATGAGGTCAAGTCTCCATTCTGATGGGAGTTAGAACACTATGTAAAAGATCAACTTCTTGACATAATAGAATTCAAAGTAGAGCGACAACAACAGGGGTGGTTTTTCTTGTGAAAGGGTTTCCACCAGAAATCTTATGTCTCATGAGTGATTTATGTGATGTGCATGTTTATTGTTTTGTAGCTACTTATGGTTTACAATTATGTTTATGTTATGCACATGCTATGATGTTTATGAGTTACTGATAATATATGTGTGATTCAGTAGTTAAAATAATAAAAGGAAAAGTTGTATATAGATCACAGTACTGATTCACCCTCCCTGAGTAGTGCTTAAAGGTTTCCAACATTGACATTGGAGATTGGGTATTTTTAGGACTACAACCATACAAATAAATTTCCCTCAAGAAAGCTAAGAAGGATAGTAAATTATCACCCAAGTACTATGGTCCTTATAAGGTGTTGCAAAATATTAGCTATGGCATACAAATTGTAGCTACCTGCATCTTCCAGAGTACACCCAATATTCCATGTTTCATACTTAAAGAAAGTTATAGGTGACAATATTCTAGTTGAAACAATATTTCCAAAACTTGAAAAGGAAGGAAAATTCGTATTGGAGCCTAAAGCAGACACGAAAATGAGAACCTGGAAGCTACAAAATTAATCAATTTCAAAGTATATCACTAAGTAGAAGAACTGACCTATTGAATATTCCACATGGGAGGATGAGTATTTTATACAAAAGCACCCTGAATTGCTCAAGCATTGAGGACAAAACGTTTTTGAAGGATAGGGGCATTTTAGGTCCCTATAATACTATTGTGGCCCCCATATTGTTATTGGTGTGCACCATGTATCCCCCATATTGTTATTTTGTGCCCCATAAAAGCCCACTAATTTTACTATTGTGTCATTACATTATTATTATTATGTAGGCACTGATTATATTGTGACCCTTTAGTCTCTTATATATACCAAGGAGGTCTTGGAATTTGTGTCATCCAAGAATTGTTCATTTATGTGATGTAAAAGTAGGTATCCCCCTTGAAGAAGCTTATTTTTAAGACATTCATCTATATTTTCTTATTTTTTGTGATCTAGTTACATAACAATGGATTTTAATACAAGTTTTCTAAGGACCTCTAGACAACATGATGCAATTAGGGTGGTAATTGATAAGTTGAGCAAGGTGGTTCATTTTGTAGTAGTCAAATCCGCCATTTCAGCTAGTGAGGTGGATCAAATATTCATAAAGTAGACTGTAAGGATCCACGGAGTTCCCATGAAAATAATTTTCAGATCGAGATGCCAATTTCACTTCAAGGTTTTGGAAATAAATATTTGTAGGCTTTGGGACTGAATTGGCCTTTAGTACAACATCCACAAATGGATGGAAACACAAAGAGGAAAAATAGAATCCTTGAATACATTAGATATCATTTTTTGGGATTCAATTGCGTTAAGTAAGTCATTTATCTATGGCTATTTCCATGAGAGGTAGTCATAACTGACTAATTTCTCATTATTTTTTAATAGTTCACTTAGCGCTCATTGCATTCGGTGATTCTCACAAGGGTGAATAAGTGGCATTCAAACTAGTGAAACGAATCACATAGTGCTAAACATCACTTTCATTGCTTGCACATGGTAACCAAGACTTCCCTAGAGGTCACCCATCCCAGATCACCTCTGGCTCAACTCAAGCACGCTTAAGTGTGGATTTTTCCCCACAGCAAAGCCCACTTAGCTTGCTACTCCATTTGAAAAACCTTAGCAAATATTGTGCCTCATGAACCATTCAAGTAGAGTTCCCTTCACTCTTTTGAATTTAAGTATTGAGGGGTATTTGTAGTGCATTATATTAGATATCATTTTTTGGGATTCAACTGTGTTAAGTAAGTCATTCATCTATGACCATTTCCATGAGAGGTAGTCATAACTGACTAATTTCTCATGATTTTTTTAATAGTTCACTTAACACATTCCATCATTCATCATTTTTTGGTATTCAACTACATTAAGTAAGTCATTCATCTATGACCATTTCCATAAGAGGTATTCATAATTGACTAATTTCTCATGATTTTTTATTAGTTCACTTAGCAATCATTGCATCAGGTGATGCTCATAGGTGCGAAGAAGTGGGATTGAAACTAGTGAAATGAATCACATAGCGCAAAGCATCACTTTTGGGTCTTGCACCCAATAACCATGATGTTTCGGGAGGCCACCCATCCCAGATCGCCTCTAGCTCAAGCGTGCTTAACTATGGAGCTTTCCCTAGAATCAAGCCCACTTAGATTGCTACCCCATTTGCAAAACCTTAGCAAGTATTGTGCCTCATGAACCATTCAAGTAGAGTTCCCTTCACTCTTTTGAATTTAAGTATTGAGGGGTTTTCACAATGCATAGATGTTGAGGATGTATGTGATGTGCCAACCAAAGAAGTGGGAAGAATATATTCCTCTTGTGGAGTTTACATACAACAATGGGTACCGAGAATCTATAAAGATGAGCCCATTAGAGGCCCTTTATGGAAGGAGTTGTAATACTCCCATCAATTGGAGTGATCTAGCCAACATAGTCCTTATTGGGTCTAGTATGCTAAAAGAGATGGAGAAGGAAATGCAAATCATCAAGAAAAAATTAAAGTTGGAATATGGTAGGAAAAAAATATTTTGAAATAAACATTGAGTTCATAAGGAGTTCGAAGTTGGGGAAAATTTTTACTTAATAAATAATCCCAAATATTTTTTCTTGAACATTGGGTGATGTGCCAAGTTGGAACCACAATTTTGTGGGCCTTTTGAGATAATTGAAAGGATAGGACCAATGGCCTATATGCTATCATTACCTCCATCGACAAAAGTCCATAATGTTTTTCATCTTTATTTTCTTCAAAGATATTTACAAGAATATAATGATGTAATTGATTGGTATGTGTTACAAGTGGAACTAGAGGTAGAGTGTTAGTCAAAGCCACTATCCATCCTAGACTGGAGGAACCTCATGCACCAGAATCAAGAAATAGAGCAAGTCAAAGTGTAGTGGGGGCACTTTGGGCCCGAGGAAGCCATTCGGAAAATGGTTTATTTAATAAGGGAAGCATATCCTTTTTTGTTTGTTGTTGAAGAAAATGTATATAAAATTGTAAACACTGTATAGGGTTATGTATATAAATCTCCATAAATATTATGTTCATTTTTGAGCATGTATTTTATTTTTCATATGGATAGAGAACACTAAGGACGGTGGTCCCCTAACAAGGAAGGGTTTGTGACATCCCCAATTATTTTATGCTCATGTATGAAATGTAAATATTTTGCAAAAAAAATAAAAAATAGGATGAGTAATGGGACATAGATTCCAAAGGCTAAGGTTATTGCTTATTGTGGGTATTTTTAGGGTTTCCTTATAGCGATAATATGAAATGGTACATGAATCTGATAAATTTGAAAAAAAGGAAACATTGTATTTGCTTATAAATTGTGCTTTTTTGCATTAGTGGGCAAGGAAACAAGGACAAAAGTTTAAAAAGGAGAATGTGTGAGTTGTCAGCTGGTAAGGTGTGCTAGCCACCCACTAAAAAACGCTAACCAATTATTAACAACCTATGGAACATGTAGGGAGGTGCTACGTTTTTCAATGGCTAACAAGATTCTGGTGGCAAAGGCCACTTTCTAAAGGGGGACAATTTGAACAACAATGAAAAGATCATAGGAACAATCGAGGACAATGAAAGAGAGAGGGAAGGAGAGAAATTGAATAGGAAATATAGGGAGAGAGAATTCAAATAGTGAGGAAAAGAAGAGAGAAAAATTGCAGAAGAAAAGAAGAAGGAAAATTTGGAAAAGAAAAAGAATAGAACATAAACAACAACATAGAGAAGAAAAACTTGAAAAACCTAGGAAGAATGTAGAGTAGCAAAGAAAATGAATTCGTGGTGGGAAAGAAGTCAAGAGGAAATCCCTTCCAAGTGAGGGATCCTCTTGATTCCCTAATAGAAATTGGAAGGAGATTATTTTTATTTGAGTTCCTGAGGGCTAGGGTCGAAGATTTTTTTTTCTGGAAATTCCAAGAGGAATTTTGCAAGATTCTTGATATAGCTTGGTTTTATTGTGAGCTTTTGAGTCCCCCAGTTGGGTGGAACCACTAGGTTATATTTTCAAGGGTCGAGGCTTTAGGTCTCTGAACTACTTGCATTATGTGCCTAAAAATTAGTTGGTGGGTGGAGGTGGAAGAAAACCTTGAGTCCCTGGTTCAACTGGAAGTTGAGTTTAATCCCTATGAAAGATACCCCGCAGTCTCTAAAATATGGCTCGAGGGTGAAAGATACAAGTGAAACTGGTTGTGGCTTATCTATGGTTGGGTGGAGAGTTATTTTACCATACTCAGTTGCCTAACAAGTCTTGAGATAAGTGCTCTTAAGTTGTCCAATAATAATGAATATATGTTTGCATTCCTAAACTAAACTGATGTTATTGATGCATGAGGAATTCTATGTAATTGTATTTTTTATGTGACTAACTGATATGTTATTGGCACTTTTTAAAAGGTACTAGAATAGTTTTTGGTTATATTGGTTATGTTTAAGCAATAAACAACATGGAAAATCCTTTCCTAATTACAACAACACACTTTTGAGATAGTTGTAATCTCTTGCTAGCATTTCTTAGATTTTTTATTAGAAATGATGGAGATTCCTCATTCTCTAACCATATTGGTTTTCTTACTTTGCAAGATTATTTTCTTAGGTATTCAAGTAAAATATGCCTAGGTTCTTGATTCTATGCTGCTATTTCCTTAATTCTCACGCAAGGATAAAATCTTCCTCCTCTATGTTGTTGGCAAGACTCTATAATATTTATGGATAACATGATGTTATGTTTCCTAGACTAGAAATGGTGATTGAATCTTGTGCTATAGAAATGATGAGATTTACTTCCTCATTGATAAGTACTCAAGTCTACAAGTTTCTTGGTGTTGTGGGAGTAATGAAATATGTGTTTTCTTAACCTCAGTATATTTATATTCAGGAAGATTGGTTTGAGATGTATACGTCCACTCTGGTTAGATATAGCTATTGATATTTGAAATATATTAATCACATTAAATTATTTAATTCCCAAAAGGAATCTCCATATTTATACTCAATTCAAATTACAACATCAAGCTTGTAGAATTATACTTATGTTTAATGGAAAATTTTGTGTAGGTGAAATCACAATTTCTTCATGTCATAGGAATCTTATCTTTGAAAGGAAACCTAATGCTAGACCCCATTCCTTAACATTATTTGGTTTCCTTTCCTTTCTAGTCAATATTGTGGAGGCTAGTCATGTGCTCACCATCTGGAGTCTTAAGATGCAGGATGCAAATATATGTGAAACTAATTAATACTTGTTATAAAAGAGTATTAGGCAGTTTTTTTTGCTTAATCATTGTCTCTGAACCATCTCAATAAAAATCTTGTAAGTAATCATCCAACACCACCCTATTATGCTAACACCTTGTGCATTTTGAATACCTCTTAGAGGAATGTTGAATGTATTTCTTGTAGTGGCATGACATGCTATTTATGGTGCCATAGCTGGAATAGTTTATCATTCTTTATGAATGCAAATTTTATGGTGAACTCAATTCTTTGTTCAGTAATGCATTCATTATGTTGGGTGCATACCACAAGGTTTATGCCATACACATGTTTCAGACTATGTGTTAGCTCTATATCCATGGAACACAATACAACAAGACAATACAATTAGAGACAAGGCTACGTTTGTGTTACATAATATTAACAAGTTAGGCAAAGGGGTGAAACTTAGCCCTAAGAGACATGAAACTCATATGCCTGACAACTCAAACAAGGGTAGAATTTTATTAAAGCTTTAAAAAAAGATATTTGAGGGTGAATATCAATGGTTCGAAAACAATAGTGCAACCCCCATTGATTAGTAGGGAGGATGGGGGTAGTACTATTGCATAATAACTATTAGATGAAAGGACTAGCGAAGGACCATTGGATGAATGGTGTGAACCATGAAGTGTAATTTTGATAGCAAAATCCCCCCACCACCCCCATGATGTCATCAAATGATGGTGGGTAGTGCTTTCATCCTCCATCGTAGATCAAGCCAATGTAATTTGGTATGTCTAATGAGCGGCTTAATGATAAGTGTGGTCCTTGTTAATTGTTGCACATTGTAGCAAGGCATATTGTGTGGCATATTTGTTTTCTACATATATATGGTGTGTGTTAAATATACGTGTGTCGTGGAAATAAGTTTGAGTTGACCATATATTTTCATAAACTATACATACATGTTTACTATATATATATGTGTGTGTGTGTGTGTGTGTGTGTGTGTGTGTGTGTGTGCCCATACATTAAACATATGTCTATTATATGGCATACCACATGTATAAATGATTGGCCCATGGAGTAAATAGTGGGTTAGATAGTTGGTTGTTGCAATGTGTCAAAATTAATTACCCATGAATATATATATATATATATATATATAATATATATATATATATATATATATATATATATATATATATATATATATATATATATATATAATATATATATTAATATATATATATATGCAGAACTAAAGTAACTCTATGTTGGGGCAACTATAACCACAAATTCCACATGGGAACTTGTCCCTAATATCTCGAGCACCTCTTCCAAGTATTAGCAAGGTTTTATGCCATGTGGTAGAAAAGAAAATATGATAATTTTAAATAAACAAAACTTTAACAAAGCATAAATTAATATCCTGGATTCCAAATTGGACAAAATTTGTACCATTAGAATTATCTCACTAAGATAAAAATGATGAAGGTATCCAAAGTGAGAGTTAATTTGACTCGAAGACAATTTTTTTTTTTATCCCATTTCTCTAACTATACCAGGGGAGTTGGGTAAATACAGTGAGCATATTCCCAAGGTTAAGGGGGTGTGTTTACAGTAACTAATATTTTAGAGGAGCATTTGATTGATGTCTATATAGGGAATTTCAAGGATAACATCCAACATGTTGTTAACCTTTGGGAACCTATGTCATTAGAGAATTCATTTAGGGTGGCAATAAAAGTTGAAAGAAAAATTATGGCAACAAGGAGGTCTACCACTCACAATTATAAAGATGGAAATGTTTCCTCTGTTGTAGCAGCTACAACCACCCTCCAAAATTTTTCCTTAACTTGTTTTGGAGCCTCCCTACCAACCTTACACAAAAAAATTTCTTTCTTCTTCAAGTACACAAGCTTTAGTGTTTTTCATGCACAAAGGCAGCCTATCAAGCACAGCTTGATGCATCCCCCTCATAGGTTGTTCACCCGGAGTTGGTCTAGCTATACGCTAAGAAGCTTCCCTTAGAAAATTGTGCATTTATGGAGGGCAATGAGCCTTCCCTCCAAAAACTGTGCAATCCTCTCTGGCAACCTGCTGGGCTCTAGGATTGGCAATCCTTCCAGTCAACACTCCCAGTAGGATTTACGCAAATTTCCCCAGCACGGCTGCTCAACCTAGAATTTGTGCAAATCTAGGCAGTAGTTAGCTACTCTGCCCAAAAATTGCACATACCTCCTGGGAATTCAGCCCAATTCCTAGCTAGAAATGCACATTTTCCTCAAGCAGTTGAGTAGCTACATGCATGAGCAATCTGGTTGACTAGTTCCACCCGGGACCGAGGAAACTTGACTTGCATGCATGCATGACTAGTTCTTCCTAGAATATTAGAAGGCAACATGCAAAAGGGCATCCCATGATTCAAGGAGATATTTCTAGCAGTTGGGGGTTACATGCAAAGTTTTTTTAAAAGTTTCCCTCCAAGTGTCACCTTTTCCTAGATTTGTGGCATGTGCATCATAAGCCCAAACTTATTTATTCGATGCATCAGAGCTCATTATTTCACATCAATCTTGGAGCTCTAACATCCCATAGCACATCCAAGACTCTTCGACACATACGACTCAGCTATTCATGCGTAAGTGGTCTCAAGTTGTCTTTTTCATGGTTTTTGTTGCTTTTTAGGTGTTCACTTTTATGATTGTTGTTTTCTTGATTTCTTTGAATGATTGTTATCATTTACATGTATAATAGCTTGTCCTAGCTCTGTTTTAGTTTTCATTGCTATCTCACTATTATTGCATGCATGAAATTGTTTTGCACGAACGTCCGCCCAACCAACGAACTGCTTTACCCACATGCATTTTTCTTTGATTGCTGAATCTTCCATTCATGTTTTGTATTCACTATCAATCAATTCTACTTCAACATAGTGTTGCCATGCACTAACTATATTATTTTCTTTCAGTTGCTCATTGGCAAGACAGGCCAACCTTGGCTCAGACTCTGCCTCATTGAAACTACATTGTGTAATCTGGGAAAGGATGTCTCTGCCTTCCTCTCTAGAAATGCACATTTTTTCCCAGCACTGGCTTCCAGGACTATTTTGTGCATTTCTAAAGGATAGTGACTATTGGCCCAAGAAATTGCACAAATCTATCCTTGGGCCTGTAGTCCTTCGCAGCTGGAATTGTGCATTACGCAATCCCAACAACCAGTAGCTAGCTTGGATTTCACATTGCATAGATCCAATAACTAGTCCTGCATCCCAGATAGCCTAGGCTGCCTTTTGCACAATTTTGGCAACTAGTCACCTCCTCCCAGAAGAAATTACGCAATCTTGTTCATCAATTTCCCAGGTATGTGTTGTGTCATTCCTCGGAATTTTCTTTGTTTTCGCTGATAGATTTCTTCCCATGCATGTTTCTTATCTCCAAATCTTTCAACTGTTCATTTTTCTCAATGGCTTCCAAGAGAACAAGATCTCAGGACACTGATGGAAATGCAACTAGAGCAACAGCTGAGCAAATGTCTGCTAGTCTGTTGATTTATGAAGATAGAAAGTTGTATCTGGACAAGGACATCAAACTGAAGTGACAAGATGTCAACGAAACATTTGCAAGCACTTTTGAGGAAAACCTCAAAGACCATTAGGTGTACGTGAACATTCACAAGTCCGGCTTATATCAGATTGCATGTAGATATCTGATGTTCCCATGTGTGGACATGATACACTAGATCGTCTCTCACACTGATCCCGAGACGATGACCTTGAGCAGTGTTAGTGGGACGAAGCTTGTGACCTTATGGGAATAAGATTATCATGATATGTATCTGATGTCAAAGCCCGTGACTATCATGGAGATTCCATTCAGCTTACCCAACAATAGTGCTAACTCTAGAGACATTCTGAAGGATTAGGTAAAGGAGCCAACTCGTTTCAGGATGACACCCAACCAGGTCTATAAGACAAAGATACTAAGGAAGGCGTACCAATACTTGATCATGTTTTCTTGTCGACTGCATGGAAAAGCAAGGACAGAAACCTTCCCATAGAGTTGGGTGGTTTCACTGGACCGAGTGTCTAGAGAAGGAAAACCATGTAACTGGTTTGGCAATTGGCTCATCAGCTGAAAGAGAAAGTCATGAAGGCTTGACAATCACCAATAGATATGCATGCAGAAATATACATGTCCACCTACATCCTAGATGTAGTCTATTCCCAACATGAGTTCCCAGGCTTGGAATGGGAATGGTCACCTGCGGAGGCTATTGCAAACACATATTTCAAGTTGTTATCTGAATGTAGCTTTAAAGGAGTAATCACATGGCTATCCAATCATTTTTTCATCCCTTTGTACAATATGATATTTAAACAAGATCCACCCTTCATGTTAAAGGAAGAAATGGAGGCATTGATAGGTATTGCAGATTGGTATGCATCACCATCCGAAATTTTCATCCGAATGTTCAGTGCAGAGAAACCTCTGCATGTTCTACCAAAGATTACCTTGGACATACTTGTCATGCAAGAAGTAGCCTATCACATCTCAGCATGATTGATAGCTAGACTGCATAGAAAGAAGAAGGCACCATGGCCCACTCTTCCATTTCAAATTGGGTTTTATGAGATCCGAAGTATCAAGCAAGCCGATGTCGAAGAATAACTGATGAAGAAGTATTAGTTCGACCTCCGAATCTACAATCCATATGACCTACATTGTATTGTGAAGGATCACTGCACGAGAGTTCAGTTCAACTAGATCTATGGGGTGTTTCATTGTGTCGAGGAGGACCCATGGAGATATTGCTATAGTTTCTTTAGACCCAACAAACCAGTTAGATTCGCTGAGTGGTTAGAAATGCAGCATGAAGCAACAACATGAAGAGCACCAGCAGTATCAGCTATGGAAATAGAGCTGAGCATACCAATGTGTGACAAAGGGAAGAGGAATATTGTCAATTGCATGCAAGAGGAACAAAGCTACAAGTTTTAAGCAGATCCACTTGTAGAGAAATCAAATATGGCTATAGAGGAAAAGAGGTAGCAGCGCAACAAGCTAATCGTCCAAAGGCAGACGAATAAGAAGAGAATGGAAGAAGGAGAGAAGGTGTTGCATGAGTTGAGGGAGAAACTTTGAAAGGAACAAGAGCTACACAAACAGGAGAGGGAAGTGCATTAATAACAACAGATATAGTAGGGTGTGCATCATGTGCAGACAGACGAAGCAATGCTCGTACAAGTAGTTGATTCATATTAACAACTAGCATTAACTGAACATGATGAACCATCACATGGGCAAGACTTTTCTCATGAGATAGAACATGCACTTCAACAGTTGGATGCAAACATGGAGCAGTATGAGTTGGAATAGGACACTGGCCTCATGCCTCACAACAAAGAGGTCAACTCACCTGCTTCAATGCATCTAGAAGACGAGCAAGTCTAGGATGACCGAGGAGGCACTGAGATCCTTGGTGATTAGTCGAAAGAAGAGATGCACAACATCTCATTTGATGAATCCCAACATAGAGTTGTGCAGTCTCGTAGAGTGTCAACTCTAGAGGATTAATCATACCCTACACAAGTTGAAGAATGAGTGATCATGACTAATGTGTGCAAGCATCTAGCTACTTTGGCCAATGCAACCAAAGTGTATATTGAAGCCACTAGCTCAAGTGTTCATTTTCTTATAGTTGAGAATGAGAGAATAGAAAAGGAATTACAGGTGGCCAAGCAAGGAGGAGACTTGGTGACAATGCTCGAGCTGAATTAAGGAAGGAAATACTAGATGAATTATTGGCCCTTGACACAATTATGCGAGCATTTTACTCCAAGTTTGGTATCGTGCATAAGGCAGTCGTTCACCTCAACGGATGGCAGTAGCGATGTTCTAGGAGAGCACACATCTTGACGAGAATACATGTTGTTGTTGATGACATGCAAACATGGACGATGAAGTACAAGGGAGCCCCACTTCACTTGCCAAAGATGATGATCCCAAACATGGTCGAGCAGAAATCACGTATCTGGAGTTAGATTCAGAACTATGAGGACCTCTCACAACTCATCACTAGCATTTAGGCTTCCCATGTATGAGTATCTAAGAGCTTGGATGTTGTGGTGCACACACATGTGATCCCATCACTTGGGGCTCTCACCCAGGTGAAGACCAAGAAGTAGGTCCATATAGAGCTTGACTCATACTTTGACGAGTTGATGCACATCACCATAAGCCCATACTTGCCTATCAGTGGAGACACCATGTACAAGTATGTCGCTGGTCTGACCACATTCAAGACAATGATGTGCATGCTTTCAAACAAGTTGGACAGAGGAGCCTGAGCACTATACCCGGATGCTATGGAGGCGAAGGTCAGGTTTTAGATGGATGTCACCATGGAACACACGGACACTATCAGAGATGACAAAGCTTGGCATCAATATGTTACTATTGATCGGCATGAGGATGTTGATTAGTTGGACTTCTATAGTTTTCTAAGTTAGAGTGATGTCTATTTTTGCTTGCTCAAGTCATTGTGTTCACATGGGTACATGTGCATTGTAATGTTGAGCCATGTCAAGTGTCAATAGTGAATGTAACAGTGATAGAGTAGGTGAAGATTCATGAGGGTAGTTGAACAGTCACGGAGGGGAATGTCAAGGGACACACCACCCTTTGCTATAAATAGTCCCTTGTAAGCCATTGTAAGGGATTTTGGTTAGCCAAGCTTATATTAAGACTATATTGAAGAAAGCTTGCATAGTATTGTAACGCACCTTGGCTTCTCCACTGCACGGAGCTAGTTCATCTCTTTGGAGGAGCAGGCAAATGTGGATGTAATGTTTCACTGTTGAGGCTATCAAGTTTACATAGATGTATTATATGATTGGAACTTACACTTCTTTATACAATAAGAGCTGACACATTTTCATGCATATGTTGTTACTGTAGTTGGACTACTCTAGTTGCTTTAATGATGTATTTTGTTTAACTTATGTAATTTTGTATGAACTACTTCGTATGAAATTATATGAATCTTGTTGCAAATGTGATGTTTGTTTAACCATCACTTTGGATTGTCAACTAATCTGCTTTCCAGCTTATGATGCATCTTTGCTCATGTGTTACCTTCCCATCTCAGTACTGATACAGGTTGTCAAGAGGCACACTCATCCCAATCCACTTGTGTTAGAACCTCTCATTCACCTTCCTTGGCTCACTGCATCGGTCACACCCTTGATACTAACAGAGTTATCTTACTTTCCTATGTGTAACATCACGGTCAAGGCATTACCTTATGACCCACTTTTGGGACTCCTGCACCAAGCGGTCTAAGGTCTAATTGGGACTTCTTATCGGGGAGATCCCCTTGACTTGTTGGTGGGTCTAGCACCATCAAAATTTTCAGTGCTAGAAGGAGGGCCAGATGACAAGTTGTGTCCTATCATCCAGTTTTGAACCTTTGCATACTTTTCATTGATTCTTGCACTCTTCTTCCCCCGCGATGTTTTTTGAATCATGAAGATGTCTCCATCACGAGGGAGTGTTTTGATCTCTTGTCCACTTTCACGTATGATGGTGAAGGCAAAGTGGCCTGGCCTGATTACTTACATGAATTTATTTCCATGCTTCATGAGCAAGAGGGATGTTCTAATGAACATGCCATTTTGTTTCTTGCATACACACTTTGTGAATCTCCATTTCGATGGTTGTTCAACCTACCGACTAACAGTGTGCACTCACTTGAGCACTTATGCGATCTTATTGAAGACACTTTCTATCATTTTGATCCAGACCATCTTGATTGGAAACTGTTATAGCAACAGATGGCTACCCATGAATCAATTATTGATTTTTGACAATGCTTCTGTGACTTCTAGTTTCAAGCTCCGAGGAGCAAAATGAAATTTGCTTATCTTTGGGACCGGTTCGAGTATTTCCTTAAGAAATATGCCCATCACAAGAGGAGGTTTGAGATCAAGCCTCACTCAACATTCTTCAGTGATGGAGTTTCACAATCTCATGTGGATGCAGTCACTCTCTCAATTGACTATCCACCTCCCTCTCATTCAACAACTCCACCACTGCAAAGTGATGTTGAGGATCATACTCACACAACTATTCACTTTTCACATTCTCCCAACATCACTTCACTCAATTTTTACACAAATTTGGTTGTGAGTTCTTTGAGTTCTCATATGCATTCTGTTCTACAACCTCTGTCTTCGCACTCGGGTGTTCCTCCAAATGATGTTGTCTTGTGTTTGTCCATTCCAGACTCTTCAATTTTTGTGAATGAGGAACAACCCATTGACGGAGTTGGTGCTGCACAACCAACATGCGTTGTCATTCATGAAGAGTATGAGTGGGAGCTTGAGCTTAAACACTCAGTGAAGGATGATTTCCTTCCATCCAAGCCCCCTCTATTCTTTCCTAACATCTTTAATGAACCTACCATCCGTGATTTCGCATGCATGTCTTCATCCATGGATGCACCCATTATTGATCACTCATAAGACTCATCAGATGTTGTTCCATCATTCGAAAACAAAGACGATAAGTTATTCCTTGAAAATCCACTTGATCTTTCATCTATCTTTTCTAGAAACACTGAGGATGAGTTTGTTTGCTTTTTAACTACCCCTTTGTTTGAGTCATCTGATCATGAGGATGCCAATGAATTCATTTATTTTTTTGATTGTGGCAGTTGTGATCCATTTGATTCCATATTTGATCACGATTATGGCTATATTGCATTTGATATTTCGAAGCCATTGGTTTATGATGATCTACTTGATGATGAAGTTGAAACACCCAAGACCGTCGAGGCACTTCTTCCCAAGCTAATGGTTATGTCAGGTCCTCTCTCTCTTAGGGTTAGCCTCACTTCCAATCATGAAATTATTCAATCACCCAAGCCTCCTCATCAGTCATCTGTATGAATTGAAGATCCATCTGACACATAGATCACATCTCCTCCACTTGAACTGCACGATCCCATCACTCATGCATTGAAGGAATATTACATTGCAAGAACACATGTACTATGCAAGTTATCTTTGTTTCTTTCGTTTGCTTGCATGTCTCAGTAAACCGTGTGCTTATGCTTCAAAGTTGCACGCAGTGTCACACACCACCATGATAAGTCCACGGACTGCTCGTCATGCACTTACACTCACTTGGGTCCTGTGGGCACTGTCAGACACGAAGTGTGGTTGTCTTCATTGTTATATCTTTCTTGTTTTCTAGTTCACACAACTGGGTTTCTCACAAACCAAGCCTTCACCAACATGGGTCAACCAATGCACCAGTCGCTTCATTCGAAATGTCACTTCATGTGATCAGGCCCATGCACCGTTAGTGTAGGAGTAGGAGTAGTGTTTGATTTCATTCAGTTTGCTTGCATGCTTGTTTTCTTATTCTCTTCATCTGCTTGTTTGTCTGCTTGCTTGTTTACTCACTTGTTTTGCTTTCACTTTTAATTTTGCTTTTGCTTTGCTTTGATGTTTGTTAGTTTGTTTGTTTTCTTCGTAGGTTAATTTTTCATGAAATCATGTATGACTCTTGAAACGAGCTAGGTGAAGTATAAGAGAGCTTGTACAACTACCACTACTTGGTTATCTGTCATATTTCCTCTGTATGAAGAGCTAGTTACTTTCAATCCATGATACGTCAAAGGAAAATACATACTGTTCAAAGTGAACCTCGGTGAAAACACAACGATTCTGCGCCAAGTAGTGTTACCTTCTCTAGTCGGTTGTTTTTGGGTTAACCCTTGTCAGCTCAGTCATGTATAGTAAGGTGAGGTGGAAAACCTTAATAGGCATGTCAAAGATACAATAAACTACTTCTCTGTTGGAACAACCTCTTCTACTCTCAATAAGTCGGGATCCCTCTTCTGCCTATGAAATGAATAAGTGCTACGCATAGTTGAAAAAATGAAAAATGAAAAAAAAAATGAAAATTCAAAAAATTCAATATGAAAATGAATAAGGCGAAAGAAGAGAAAGGCTTCTTGTGCAGGGAGGTGATGCAAGTAACTCCGCCAAGGTACTGATGAGGCTCACTGGCAGTGATTCATGCTTGTTTTTTTACGTGAGTCCACCAGGGTACTATCTAGGCCTATTGAAAGTGGAGTAACACTAGAGATGAAACTAAGATTTTGACGACTATACTGCTTGTGCACCTATACACCCCTCAAACCCAATCGAAACAAATGTGTTTCCTTGGCTTGGAATGTGTGTCAATTGACAAGAGCTTGGTAGATGGTAGAACTTACAATCAAGCTAGTTTGAAACCAAGATGAGCTAAGAACTAAACAATGCTTCTAGAGGTGTTAGACTTTCTTTTCATGAACAAGGTCCATTTAGAGAGCTGGAGTTCTACTAGTGTGTCGCGAAGTGTTGCAACGGCTACAACCACCCTTCAAAATTTTGCCTTAGCCGTTTTGGAGCCTCCCTACCAACCTTACACAATAATTTATCTTGCTTCGCCATGTACATAAGCTTTAGTGTTTTTCATGCACAAAGGAAGCCTATCAAACATAGCTTGTTGAATTTCCCTCACAGGTTGTTCACTCGGACTTGGTCCATCTGCAGGCTTAGTAGCTTCCACTAGAAAATTATGCATTTCTGGAGGGAAACTAGCCTTCCATATAAAAATTACGCAATCCTCTTTGGAAGCCTGTTGGGTTCGGGATTGCACAATCCTACCAGTCAACACTCCTAGCAGGATTTGTGAAAATTTCCCTAGTAGGGCTGCTCAGCCCAGAAGTTGCACAAATATGGGTAGCAATTAGCCGCTCTACCTAGAAATTGCATAAACTAGTTGGGCAGTTAGCTCAGCCTCCAGCCAGAAATGCGCACTTTTCTAAAGTAGTTGAGCAGCTGCATGCATGAGTAGTCTGGTTAGCCAGTTCCACCTGGGACTGAGGAAACTTTACTTGTATGCGTGTGTTATAGATCTGACCCATAAATAATATAGATCTGATAAGAAAATATAAGATAATAGAAATAAACCCAAGAATAATAAGATTCAAATATAGAAATGCTTCACTTTATTGATATCAAACCCTTAATGTAGGGAAACACCATACATTCACTCCTTAAGGAAGGAGAACACTCCATAAGCCATATGCCTATTCATACAATAATCCTTCACACCATTCCTTGACATCTCTCCATGTAGAGTCTCTAGCCTCTATATAGGCCTCATACATACAATACCATGGGTCATTACCATGGTTCCCTCATACCATCGAACTAATACCATGGGCCCTAACTACTTGTGGTCCCTTACATAATATGGGTTGACCACCTTATTTATTACTATGGCCCATCCCATTATTACCTTGGGTACCTCCCTTTGTACCCCATATTACCCCCCCTAGGTATATAACATTCCACCCCCCTTAGCATGTTTCGTCCCCGAAACATGGGGAGAACACAAATAGTAAGATCTACTCAAAAGAGTATTCCACTGGTACCATGCACGTGCATCTAGCCATCCAAGAGAAAGGTGAACCCTCGATCTCACTGGTGCCTCGCTCGCTTGAGATGGAAGTTGACCATGGTAGCTCTTTTGTGTTGATGTGTAGTAGGTGGATCTTCGCTTCTCCCTATCTATCTTGTGGGGATTGTTGTCCTTGTGACTAACTGGTTGCCATCTTGATGGTTGTCTTGCGGGGTGATGTGGGTGATGA
>APFE031334148.1:282368-297214 GCA_000404065.3 Pinus taeda | reverse complement strand
TCCTTCTTTTTCTCCCATCTATTTGTGAAGGATTGGTATAGCTCATCAGGGGTAGTAATGCTATTTGCAGGCAGAGATGTAAACCATGTCCTCACATCGCCTGTTAAGCTTTGGACAAATATTCTCATCCTTACAGTTTCATCATCAATCTCATAATTTTCAAAATGATCTTGCATTCTCTTAGCATGTTGGATGGCAGAATAAGGGCCAGTGGAGTCAAAGTATGATATTTTGGCCTGATAGTCTTGAGGTAAGGCCACTGGATTGGCAGGCAATTGTAAAGGTGCATACCTGGCCATGTTTGCTGGATTCTGGGGGTTAACTAGGACAACTAGGACAAAAGGAACAAAAGGTATCACAGGGGTAACAGGTACAAAGGGTATAACAGTGTGGGATGGAAGGGCTTGTGTGGGAGAAGAAGGGATTAGTGGGGAACTTTGAGATGTGGAAGGGGAACTGGGGGAATTAGGGGTAGAACGGAATAGGACCTTGACTGGAGTGGGGATAGAGTTAGGAAGCTCTGGCTGTGGGCTGATGTCAGCAAGTTGATCTTGTATTTGCTGGTTCCTAACAAACTTAGGGATTGTGTTGGGATTTTCGAATATAGTGGGAGGGTTGGGGTCAGGGTTATTCCTTGTGTACCTGAGATTCTTCTTGGGAGCCAGCTTCTGAGCTAGTCCTGTAAGGTTTTATGAAAACTTTGTGCAGCAAGGACTGGATAGGAGCTCTAAATACTTTGCATATCTGTATAAGGTAAAAGAGGTCTGAGTCAGCTCTACCTTAGGCTAGAGATGTTTGTGTGGAAGCAGCTTAAAGGTGTCTTAACCGATTTTCAGACTGTGAGTGCAATTCCTTAATAGATTTTCAGACCTTTAGCTCCTCAAGTCCCCAGTGGAGTCGCCATTTATGTTAACACCCAGGTTGTTCTCTTTGACTCCTAAGAGAATACGGCCGGGGTAACCACTAACCAATCTTTGGGCTACAGCTTCTAGCCTAGCTGTAGTCAGAGAGGGCTCTCTCTGTTATTTTTGTCACTGCTTTCAGTGAGGGTTTTAGGCTAGTTATGAGATGTGTTTTTTGGTTGTTTTTGTGTTTGGTTGGGAGGATGCTTCTGATTTCTTTAAAGTATATCAGCAGGTAGATTAATCCATTGGGCAATGGGGTCTGGGACTGTTTTCTCTTGAGGTCTTGATTTTGGTGAGGGGAAAAGCTATAGGGCCTGTGTGCATTTCATGAAACAAATTGTAAATATTGAGAGTGAGGTGAGACAATCAGCAAAGAGCAGTTAAGGGTTCTTTACTTGAGCTGTATATTGTGAAAGAGGCTTGTTATTTAGGAGCAATTACTTGAATTCCTTAAACAACGATGCACTGTGATGATGTAGTATTAAAGGTAGCAGTTAAGAATTATGCTTTAAATACTTTATCAGAAGAAAACATATAGGATAGTTTTGATTGAGCTCAGGGTAGTCAATGACTAATTCCTGAGACTATTCTTTTTCCTTACTATCTGGGTTTCAAATGTATAGAAAGCGTGAGATATATATGGAATAACAAGAAACACAGGTGAAATAAAGAGTCATGAGAAAAACTTATTGAGCCATGTCATGCACAGGAATCCTGCACTTTGAGCCACACACCATCATGAGATCAAGAGACAAACATCTTTGAAGAAATCCCACTGTCTTTTGTATTAACTGTCTGAGAGGTTACAATATGAGTATCACAGAGAAGAAAGAGATTTCTTACATCTGGAGTCCAACCCCTCTAAACAAATGCGAGGGGGAATATATAGAGGTCTACATACAAAAATATCTCAGGAATGGAGTCATCTGAGAGGGAAAATATCTCTTACATTTGTACAGGAGAGTAGATGAGAGTTTAATACAAGCATAAATTCCTTTTAAAAGCCTTTAACTGCTGTCAGGATGAATTTTTGACCTTTGGGCACTGCGGAGTTAATTGTGCGGCTTTTTTATAAATATGAACTGAAGTGCTCTGTCACTTTGACCCTTTGTATCTTTTTGGCCCTGCCACCTGTACCTGCTAATGTTGCTGCTGATGCCGAGTACCTGTGCTGAGTTGGCTCAGTGTCTTTATGCTTGCTGTCATAGCTTTGTCCTCCTGTAGATGCAATATGGACTGTGTTGCTGCAAAAGATTTAACTCCTCAACTTTGGTTCAAAAGTAATTTTATTAAGTCCTGCCATATGTCTCGAGGGGGAAGCTGATGCCTCAAAATTGACCCTATGGTCTCATTAGCCTCTGTGTACTTAAAGAAATGGGGAGGCTCATCAAATAAATGTGCTACCTCATTTTTAATAAAAAACAAATTATCTAATTTATTAAAAAGAGCTTGTCCTGTTAATGGGCCTGCTGAAGATGACCCAGATGTATCAGCAATTTGGATAGCTGCAAAAGTGCTCACCCTTTTGATGTATTTCTCATGGGAGAGAAGCTGCCCTGATTCTTCCAAGCTGGGAAGCCCTTTGTCCTGCAGGGCTGTGAACCTATTCTGGAACTTAGTTATATCTGCTTGTATATCATGTATCTTTCTGTCCAGTGTTTGAATCAGGTTCTTCATCGTCATGGTTCTTTTGATTATGGAAATGGTTTCAGTTCTATTAGCAATTCCCATTTTTATCAACTGAGAACCAGTTTTGTAGTTTAGGAGTTCAATCATCTTGGGGGCAAGGTCTGCCATGTTGCCAAGGGCGTTTCTTGCTCTGTATAGTTCTTTCTTTGCCCTGCCAATGAGTCCTATCTGCTCATATATAGCATCAATGTACTCCCATTGGTTAGTAATTGATTGTCCAATGGCAGTCCAAATCACTTGCTTGACTTCTGCTGTTACTTTTTCAAAATTGAGCTTCTTTTCCAGCTCTGCAACTGTCTTTTTTAGGGCTTTTACTTCCCTCTCTCTCTCAGCCACATTTTGCTTAGAATTATCATATTTTTCCTCTCTCTTTGCTAAGCTTTCCTTGGCCTTATTTAGCTCTGTCATTTGAGCTTCTAGCACTTGAAGTTCTTGCCTTAGTTTTTGCATATCCAGGCTCTCGGGCTGCTCTGTTAGTGGTGCTGTGGTGGCTGGAACTGTTGTAGCTGGCTCTGTTTCTGCTGTCTGCTGCTTTGGAGGGTCTTTAGGGGTTTCCTCCAGGACTATTGTCTCTGTGGGTGGTTTGGAGGACTGCCCTTGTTCTCCCCTCTATACAGTTGCTTCCAGGGTAGTCTCTGTATCCTGCAGCTTTTGCTGGGTGTCCACCAGTTCTTTATATAAGCTCATCAAAAGTGCAGTGACATCCTTTTCTCTTCTCTGTTGGGCCACTTCATCTGTCTGAGGATGTAGCATTGGTGGGATCTTCATCTTCTTCTTGATTGCAGCTACATCTGCATCCCTTAGTTTAAGGACCTCCTGTATGGCCTTAACATCATTGGGATCATGCCCGAATTCTATGATGATTTCTTCTAGTGCCTTTATTCTGTTGTCCTTGGCTTGAGAGGATGCCCTCTCCAACTCAAGCTGAGCTGCAGTGTTATTTAAACTGTTTTGCAACCTATAATTTACCAAGGTTTTATCTGCCAGGGTGGCATAGACCATCTCACCCGTCTGCTTATGGAGCTCGATCTGGTCCATGGGGTGGATGTCTTTTGCAAGGACTTCTAAGTTTGTCCTTATATAATCAGTAGGTGTTTGAGGATGCGGCACTGTAGGGGCAAAATGGCTCATTACTAGCTTGCTTTCTTGCACATCAAAAGCAGCCATTAGTCTTTGTTGATTTGGAGGGGCCATGTTCAACAAATGATTGTAGAGCTTGATTTTGAGTGGCTCACTCCTCCTCTTAGCATCCCTGAATTGGTCCTTTATGCTTGCAGTTGCACTCTTTCCATGTCCTGAGGAGCTGACCTCCCCAAGTACTGTCCTATCTTGCTCTTGCTGTAATGAGCTGGCAGAGGTCTCAAGGCTTTGCATTTCTTCTTCTGAAAATGGATTGAGCCTTTGCCTTTTTTCTGGACCTTCTGTGAGAGGGGTATCCCTCTCCCTTTTCCTGCTGATGTCCTCCCTCAGAGGGGTTTGGAGGACTGAAGAGTCGACCCTAGAATCTTGTCTAGGAGGCGCCATGCTGGTTGTTTTATCTTGGGTAGCTGCCTGGCCTTCTCTTTTTTGCTGTTCCTGATCCTGTTGATCAGTTTCTTGCTGATTTTGCTGCTGTTGCTCCTACTAGCCCTGTTGGCCCTCTTGCTGTTGCTCCTGCTGGCCCTCTATTTCTTCCATTACCTTGCCTTTTCCTTTGTCCTGCCCCTGCTTTGAAGTTTGTGCTGCCCCTTCTTGTGTTGCAGA
Source organism: Pinus taeda (assembly GCA_000404065.3). Classification (NCBI taxonomy): domain Eukaryota; kingdom Viridiplantae; phylum Streptophyta; class Pinopsida; order Pinales; family Pinaceae; genus Pinus; species Pinus taeda. The sequence goes on along the minus strand of APFE031334148.1, from coordinate 292,877 downwards.
TGAGGAAGCTAGCGCTGTTGTATGAGGACTGGGTAGGGTAGGCACCTGAGAAGGACATTCCAAGTCAACCATTTTCAATAAATGTCTTCTAGCCCTGTCATTTAGCTCTTCTTGGGTCAGAGGCTCTATCAAGGTATTTTTATGCCATTTTGGCTGGTTTGCATGTCTTGTTATGAGGAGCATGTTATTATGCTCATAACTGGAGAGTTTGTATTTTAATCTCCTCTTGGATATAAAACCATTGGGGTCATATGGTTTCCACAGGAAGCTTTGTGTTAGGCCCAGGCCATGCAACATTTTCTCTGCCTCCTTCCATCCTTCTCTTTTGTTTAAAACCAAATGCCCGAGCTGGTTTTTAACTTTAAGTTGCGCCTTCTTGCCCCTTCCTGCAAAATGGATCAGATCAGCATAGGCAAACTGTCTGAAGTACTCCAGGGCAAAGAGCCTCATGGGTACAAACCTGGGCAGCTTGAATGGTCTCAGCTCACAACCATATATCCTGATCACAGTGTGATGCTGGTAAAAATACCAGTCCCCTATGCTGTAAGCTGTGGATAGTTGCAGTATCCTCTTCATTTCCTCAGTGAGTCTTGGAGGAGGTTCTGTCATAATTAGAGATAGGGCAGGATGAATGAACAGATCTATAAACTCACAATATGTATAGGGTGAGTAGGAATGGCGATGGAAGATTGAGCTCCAATATACAACCGATCTTGGGTTTCCTGTTGCATCGGTTCTCTTGATCTCAAAAGAGAATTTATCATATTGGTGATACAGAATAAGATGATAAATATATGAGGTGTATCTGAACACCCTCTCTCTAGGTAAGTGCAGGAACTGCTAATGAATTTTGTCCGAGATGTATGTGGCATAGTTGTAGTAGATAGGGGTCCTCCTAGGGGCAAACCTTAACATCATGACTAGCACAGTTTCCTCTATATACTCCATTGATTTGTATCCCAGAACTGAGCTCACCATATGGGCCAGGTCTAGTCCAAGTTTATATAGGTATCCATCAAAGATAGGAGGATGCAGTACTGTGTCTGATTTGCTAACAAACAGTTGGTTGAACCTCAGGATCTCTGCCTCTGTAAGTATTTTGGTTCCTTGGTTGATTAAGTCCAGCAGGGATAAAGGAACCATTTTCTTGTCAGTCTTAAACTGAACCATGTCCCTGATGGCCTGAGGGGTGGTATAGAATACAACTTCACCCTTGGGGTTGACTACAGCTCTCTGTGATGGCTCATAGCAACTGGCACAAAGATATATGAGATCAGGGAATTGTCTGACTAGAGGCATTTTAAAAGTTGGCAGGGCAGACTCCCAGATGCCTAAGATATCTGTTCCCTCTCTGTGCTTAGCCCTGAACTCATTTAGCAAGCGAATATGAGGGGTGCATCCTTCCCTGGAGTCTTCTGAGATCTGATAATCCAGATCTGCCAGGTCCTGCCAGTCTAGCTCTCTTTGAGGGGCATTCAGAGGAGTGACATTAAGGATTTCAGGTGTCTCCATGTTTTATAGAAGTAACCTCTGAAATGCCGCTTAAAACAGTGAATTTTGATGGGAACCAGGCCTAACAGGGTCGGTGTACAGTCAAGGATAATCAATGCTGGGCCTTTTGAGGAGGGTTTTCAGCAACAGAAAGACCTCCCTTATCAGTTTGGGAGTTATGCAGGAGTCGACGGTTGCGCGATCAGGGTAGGTTTTTTAACAGGATTTGCAGTGAATTGGAGGTCTCCGACACTGTGTTTTACTTTTAAATGGTCGGATAGGGTAGAACACAGTTGGTTTATCGGTGAGTTTTACGACTTAATGGCTTTTATGGTGATTTTTGCAAGCAATTTAAGAAAAACCAGTTCACAGGAGGACGAGGCCGAAATACCTGGTAAACAGTGGTCTGGACTGAAGAATGTAGCTGGGTTTGCGCGCTAGGTGCTTTGAAAATGGTTGCAGGTTGACTGGTGGCGCAGGCGTCGTAAATTACATGCAGAGAGATTAACAGTAATTTCTGAAAAATATGCGAAAATTGCGAAAAATGGTGAAAATATGGCTTTTTTGGTTTTATTGACGCGCTTTTCGGATGACGTCAGCATGATGTCATCATGGGGGCCCGGGTTGGGTGACGTCATCATGACGTCACCGAGTGACGTGGTAGTCAACGGCAGGTCCACAGGGGCGGTGAGGTGGCGGCCAGGTGGACGAATGAGGGACGAGGCGGGCGGAGGTGGCAGTGACGTGCACGGCAGCAGGGCGCAGACGTGGGCGAGACAGGTGTCGCAATATCGGAACCGGCCCTGTACGTTGAACGGACTGTCAGACGATGCTCCGATGCAATCAGGGAGTGACATGTGTCCCAGCGTGATGCTGGCCTGATGCAAGCGTCTGACAGATATCGGAAGGTATCTGTCAGACACGTAGGGTCTTCCGATATTCATATGGGCCGTCGATCTGGAGGCGCGTGATCCAACGGTTGTCGGGCGCCCAACTTGCGCGAACTGTAACACCTCCTTTGGTTAACCTGCAGACGTCGAGATTTCCCGAAATCAACGTCCGCCGTAGATCTGGTCCAGGCGCCATCTGACGGTCATCGGGTGGGCAATCTGCACGATCTGTAGCTGCTCCTGGGCGGGCAATAAACAAATGATTTTCCTTTGCATACGTGGCGGCGGGACCCTCCACGCGCTAATTGTTCCTTTTGGAGAATTTTCAATGGTTTTATTTACCAAAATATTTCGGTCCGCCAACCTTAGAAATACGAGCAATTTGCGGGTTTTGTATAAAGTTCGGGCAAAAATATTTTATGAAGGCGCACACTATAGAAAAAGGGTCAAATGGGTTTTATGCGCATGAAAGGGCAAATAACCCCCCGACCTTAGGATAAGGCGGGGGAAGGATTATTTTATAATGTTTTCCGCCCTTTGGGTGATTTTATGGGTTTTAAAGGTTTTTCAAGGTTTTTTTTAGGGTTTTCCAAGGTTTTTTCAAGGTAAAATGGAACTTTTGGGTAGGGAAACTGGTGTGAGGTGGAGCAAAAGGTGAGTCATGGGTTCTTGACCTTGACCAGGTGTCAAATCAAGTCCCAGGGAGAGAATATTATGGCTATAGTGCCAAGGAGGGGATATTTATGCATTGTGGGGTTTATACACCATGGTGTTTATAATACTAGGGATACAGGGGTATAAGGAGCTAAATAGTAGAGTTAGGTGTTAATATGGAAGAGACATGAGTGAGGGCTTATTCGACCAAGTTTTCTTTGAAAATAACTTGGAATCAAGAGTAGATGAAAATGAAAAGATTTTTGCACAAGAAATGTGGCTTCTTAAAGCCATAAGAAAGTAAAACATTTGAATTTCTATGCTTTGTGCAACTTGGGTAAAGGGGGTTAGTGATGAGTGATATACAAATGAGAAACAAGGGAGTTAGTCATGCTCCAGAGTGCTACTCTTCCTGTAGATGTTTCAGCAACTTTGATTTTGAAGGAGACACCACTTCTGCAACCCCATCTACCTACCCAACTATTTCTCCTAACATTTTTTGTTCCTTCTTGGAGGGTGCACTTGGACTTGCAAACCCTTTTGAATGCCTTTTCTTTTCATTGGCTTTTTTGCTTGCATCTCCTATCTAATACAACCCTTATTCCTTCCAAGGTCCCAGATTAAGCAGTTGGGAACCTCAGCTTCTCTACCTAGCTACTGATCTGCCAAGTTTAAACAGTTTGGACAGATTTCATTCTCTATTCTACAACATAAATTGAAAACATGGCATGATCCAGATTAGACTGTTGGACCATCAATCAAAATTGAGTTCTTATGAAAACTGAGACAGACATTGTCATCCTAGGGAAATATGGGATCTTTGCATTATCAAAGCAGAGCATATTTGGACCTTTGATATCCAATCATGAAATATGAAACCTATTGGTATAGGTATCCAACAGCCCTGGTAGTCAAACTTCTTCAGGAGGCCGGCAGTGAAGAAGATCCCATGCAGAGAAGGTTGAATCAAATGGTCCACTTGTAGCAGAGTAGAGAAGAATTTTTCAAGAACACATCCAAATTGCAGGAGAAAATCAAGAAAATTTATGACAGAAAGGAAAAGGTGGACAAATTTCAGGTGGATGATGTGGTACTGAAGTGGGATGCAAGGAATGAGGAGAAATGCAAGCACGGTAAGTTCGAGAACCTCTGGAAAGGTCCCCTTGAAATTGTAGCATATCGGGGTCAAAATGCCTTTCTTCTAAAGGAAATGAACAAGGAAGATTGTCTAGGAGGGCCGACCAATGGTCGGCTGCTCAAGCAGTACCATTTCTGAGTTATTAACACTGCTTCCACTATCACTGTAAATACCATTTTATTTCAGTTTGGTTAATATTGTCAAGTTAGTCTTCAAGTCATTTCAATGTCAAATTTAAGTCAGTTTTTTGGTCATTTCAGTTTCATAAATGACTCAGAGTCCTGTGTTGTTTGTCGAAATAATGACTCCATAGCCCAATGGACGAAGGCACTGTCTAGCTCTTCCAGAGGTCTGCTATTCTTGGCACCCCCAAGGAGCTACCATCCCCCATTGGAGCCAATGTTAGAGTCGGTCTGGTTAGTCCTCCATCAGAGATCAAAACTCTTTATGCATTTCATTTTTAGGTGTCCCGCTCCATTCACTCAGCTGCATTCCGCTAGGGGCATGCCATAATCTGATAGAAAAGGTCATGCTAGTCATTTCCCCTCATGTCTGGCTCCTGCTGGCTTAGGTCTTTGGTCAAAGATCACTAAAGTCCATGAAAGTCAAGGTCTGGTCCTTTAATGGACAAAAGGCATTTTCGATCATTAGGTCTAGGGATTAATCAATTTGGTCTTCAACCATGTCCAATTAAGCCATCCAAACCAGAGTGAGACCCTTACAAAGTTATGATTTAGAGAGTTTCATCGTCATGTTGATAAACTTCAACTGTTCCTCATAACTATGTTTTGAAGAAAAGTCAAACAGTGTCATTTGTGATAAAATTTTCAAAAAAGTCGTCAGTTGATTTCTTCAGGTGTAGTCATGGTTTCCGTGGCCAAATGCCCTGTCATGCAATCCCTGCAAAGAGTGCCGAAAATTTCATCATTTGAGATAAAATTTCAAAGGGAAAAGTGAAATTCAATGTTGCTTTAAGTCAGTGAAAAAATGTCAAAACATAACATTAGCAAAATGGGTTTTTGGTTACTGTTACTGTATTCTGGTTACAACATTGAGACAAGTGATTGTTTGATTCAGTTTTGGTTAGTGCAAAGGAGATTGGTTGATGCAGATATATTTGATGTTTGATTGATGTTATTGATGGATCTAGTTTGAAAATTTATGAAACGTGGTCCTTGGAAGAAAAGAGAAGGTTGTAGCCTTCTATAGGTCAACACCTATGTACTAGTACATCAACTAGTACAAGAGCTAAGGGGGTTGTAGCTCCCTTCTAGGAGAAGCTAGAGAATGAGAGAATGTTGTAGCCTTCTACAAGTAGAAGCTTACGTATTGGTATAAGACTGCACCAGTACAGAAATATTGTAAAAAGAAGTTTCTTATTAAAAGAAGATAGAGACAAATTGCAGCAGGTGGTTTTCACACACATTGGGTTTCCACCTTATATCTTGTGTTCATGTGTGTTATTTCCTGTACTATTTACTGCACTTGATTACTATTTTATGGTTTTGATACACATATTAAGATCAACTAACTAAATTAGAAGTCTACAAGATATACGTTTCTTTATCTAAACACAGTTGCGTATATACGTAGGTTTAATTAACAGAAGTAGCGTATATCAATTTGTTTATGGAAATGAAAAATTGTTAAATTGACAATATTGATTCACCCCCCACCCCCCTCTCTCAATATTATTTCCAACAATTTGTATCAGGGCAAGTCCTTTAGAAGAAACTTGATCGCTTGAAGGAAGATCTATCATCATGAGCAACTATGAAAAAGAGGCATCTATCAGGCCACCAATATTTGATGGGAGCAACTCCGTCTATTGGAAGGTAAGAACCATAGCCTATCTTCAATCTCTTGGTACAGAAGTCTGGGATATTGTGGAAGGAGGATACACATTTCCATTAGCAACTCCTACAGATACAGCTGGTAAAAAGAAGTATGAAACAAATGCAAAGGTTGTCAACACTCTATTGGGGAGTCTATCTCAATCAGAATTCATCAAGGTGATGCAGCTCAAAACCACCAAAGAAATATGTGGCAAGATCATTCTAAGTTATGAAGGAGATGATCAGGTAAAACGTGCAAAACTACAATCTCTTAGAATTCAATATGAAACTCTTAGAATGCAAAATGATGAAAGTGTGGCTAATTATTTCTTATGTATAGATGAGATTGTTAATCACATGAAAAACTTGGGTCAAGAGATAAAAGAATTTACTTTAGTTGAAAAGGTTCGAAGATATTTGTCTTCTAAGTTTGAATCAAAAGTTCTTGCCATAGAAGAAAAGAATAATATTCAGAGTATTACCGTGTCACAGCTGCACGGAATGCTAGTTGCTTTCGAAATGAGAAAAGGGGGTCCATCATACATGAGAGAAGCCACATTCAAAGCTTCAGGAAAAGGAGAATACAATGAGTCAGGACATACGTTAGAAGTAGAAGAAGAATCAAACTTTGCCAAGAACCTTCAACGGGGTTCTAGAAGATTCATAGGTAAGCTACCTTTCAAATGCTTTGCTTGTGGAAGAGTTGGTCACTATGCAGCCAAATGTCCTCATAAAGATAAGCTTAATAAAGGTAAATAACCAATTAAATGGAATAGAAAATAGAACATAAGTAAGAAGAGCTATTATACACATAAAGACAATGATGGATTTTCAAATAGTGATGAAGATGAACATGGTAATGATTATAGACTTTTTATGGCTTTTGAAGACGATGATTTCTTGGATGCTATAGATGAAGATGGTCTCTATGAAGAAATTTCTAAACTTAAAATTTGTTTAGAAGAAAAGAGTATGATTATAGATACTCTGACATTCCAACTTGTTGAAAGGGAAAAACACAATGAAAAGTTAGAATGTGAAATTGTGGGACTTAGAAAAGATATTGAGAAAACAAAAGCGCTTAATCTTAGATTTGCTAAGTGATCTAAAACTTTAGATGAGATTATCATAGTGCAGTGTTCTCCTCTAATCAAGATAGGTCTTGGATATACTGAAGAAGCATCTCAAGCACAGAAGCCATCCACCTCCAAAAGTTATCTTGATGCAGCAAGGAGAAGTGAACAAGTTGATAATCGTCAGCAAAGGCATAAAGTAGATCACCAGGTAAATCAGGGTCAATCTACTTCAAGGATGATCAGAGATCACCAGGTAAATCGGGGTCAATCTACTTCAAGGATGAATAGAAGCTACAACCAACCGTAGGTATATCATTCTCAATTTGCCTCAAGAATGAATGTCAATGACAATCACCTAGTCGGCAGACTTGATAATTGTAGGAATTTCATGAATGGCCAATGTTTCTCATGTCATAAACTTTGGACACAAAGTTTCTCAATGTGTTTCCTATAAGACCATCATCACTAGAGAAGCACAAAATCAAAGGACTCTGACTGGGATCATGAAGAGGACCTACAATAACTTTTCTGCTCTTGAAAATGAAAGAGAATGCTCTATTTGTAACAAATTCGGTCATGAAGATTCTGAATGTAGGAGTAAGTTTCGGCAAACATCTCAGAAGGAGCAAGCTTTATTGGGTCCCAAAATATGGAGAAAGAAAGAACCACAAATAGAAAGATGTGGTATAGCCTTATATGCAGTGTTAGAGTCGGTCTGGTCAGTCCTCCATCAGAGATCAAAATTCTTTATGCATTTCATTTTTAGGTGTCCTGCTCCATTCACTCAGCTACATTCCACTGGGGGCATGCCATAATCTGACATAAAAGGTCATGCTAGTCATTTCCCCTCATGTCTAGCTCCTGCTGGCTTAGGTCTTTGGTCAAAGATCACTAAAGTCCATGAAAGTCAAGGTCTAGTCCTTAAATGGACAAAAGTCATTTTTGATCATTAGGTCTAGGGATTAATCAATTTGGTCTTCAACCATGTCCAATTAAGTCATGTAGGACAGAGTGAGACCCTTACAAAGTTATGATTTAGAGAGTTTCATCGTCATGTTGATAAACTTCGACTGTTCCTCAGAACTTTGTTTTGAAGAAAATTCAAACAATGTCATTTGTGATAAATTTTTCAAAAAAGTCGTTAGTTGATTTATTCAGGTGCAGTCATGGTTTCTGTGGCCAAATTCCCTGTCATGCAATCCCTACAAAGAGTGCCAAAAATTTCATCATTTGAGCTAAAATTTCAAAGGGAAAAGTGAAATTCAGCGTTGCTTTAAGTCAGCAAAAAAATGTCAAAACATAGCATTAGCAAAATGGGTTTTTGAAGAGGAAAAAATTAAACCCATGAATTCAAAGCCCTTATATACAAGTTTCCACCAAAATCAAAGTCATTGTGCAAATCGAGTTCATAGGGAAACATTGCAAAGCATTGAAAGAACAAAGTGCGTGTTTGGAGTAAGTTGGAGGCAGTTTCCAGTGCGTGGCGCTTACACAGGGTGCGGCACACACAGAGGCACCCCACAGTGAAAATTTTCAACAGGCGCAGCGCACACACAGTGTGCGGCGCACACCCACAAAGGCCCGAAATCGTGTAAAATCACCTCAAATTGCTTGTGAAACCCTTCAAATTGACAGGTAGGCTCTATATCACAGCTTGTTCATCAAATTTTATGAATGATATGGTGGTTCATGGCTATGTTTAATTGCCACAAAACTCATAAAACCAACCACTCAAAAAACATCAAAACCATGGTGGCTAGGGTTGCAAAATTGTGGTGTTAGTGCCAAGGTTCCATTTTCACTCCTCATTTTTCCCTTGCTTGCCATTTTTCCATATCCCCCCTTTCTCATTTTTCCTATTATCCCTACCCTAAAACACTATCAAACCCTATTCCCTATCCCCTCCTCTTATTTGTCAACATAACACCCCAAAACCCTAACTTGTCAAAACCCCAAAACCCTACCCTATCAAATACCCAAACCCCCTACATATCCCTAAACAAATTTCTCCCCATAACCCCTATTCCCATCATATTACTCCCCTCCTAATACTCCCTTTTTTTCATTGTTCCCCTTGGTGGCAGGTATCACAACAACACCTAGTTTCACACCATCATCAAAGGCAGCCCAAGTACAGTATACACACAGAAGTCATGGAATCTGAGCATTCATCAAAGTATGAGATGGAGACACAGAGTGATTCATCCTCGGAAGAACAGGCTCCCAGGAGACATCACAAGAGTGGCAAACATGTTAGGGATGAGCCCACTAGCCTCACTGAATTGCAGGCATGCCCTCTCGCCATGTCATGTTTCCAACATGTATCATGTTTTGAATTTTTTCAAAGGGTGGCTAATGTTAGAGTTCATCATGAGTTGGCGCGTCTTTTTGTGCTTCACCTACATGGAGGTCAGTCTATCTTGGCCGGGGTCACCTTCACATTGACACCCGAAACTATCTCAGTGACAACAGCTATACCAAATGTTGGAGAATGGTGGCATAAGAAAAAGGTGGATAGGAAACACTATGAGCCTTACATTAAGGCCAGATTCTTGAGGCAGCTCACAAGAGTCTTTCCATTCAGATATTTGAAAGATGAGTATGCTCCACTCATGAAATTGATCATGAAATACTTCAGTTGTGAGGGGAGGTTCTCTCATCTGTATGCCTAATACGTCTGGTTGCTCATGCACTTTACCAGGGTGCGGATGATGAACCTCCCATTTTTCATTTGTAGGAACATAGAGGGGATGAACACCTTCATGTAGCATAAGACCCCTCAGCAGCAACTTAACATCGTTTATCACTTTGCTCTTATCCGCATTTTGGTGGATCATCAGTTGGGATTGTAGGGCATTGCTTGGGAGGACTTCATCTCCCGTGACCTCTTCAGCACTTCACAGGTACTATCAGAGGTAGAGCATGAGATAGGTGGTCCTTCTCATCAGTATGAGCGTCATGAGACCACTACTATGACAGTATTTGTTACATATCAGAGAGGCAGTAGGCACTTGTTTGCAACAACAAAGCGAGTGTTATCTCTACCAAGGGTGGAAGGGGCCTCGCTTCCGGCATCGACAACACACGAACAGGACAAGGGAAAGAAGCCCATGCCTGACGAGGGGCCATCAGGAGAACAGGAGGCCGACTTCATCCTCATTCAGGATGATGATGTAGATGTGGAGAGTGCCAAACTTAGGATGACCATTTAGGAGTAGAATACGGAGATCCAGGACTTGTCACTCAATTTGGAGAGGGCCAAATGGATCATCAGGTATTTGGAGTAGAGGAACAAACAGCTTGAGGACCAGTATGAGATCATGGAGCTGCAAAGCATCCGTGAGAATTGACAAGCTGCCCAACAAAGGAGGATCGAGCTCACTACCTTGGAGCAAGAGATTAACAATGACCATGAGTCTTGGCTC
>APFE031334148.1:262591-277503 GCA_000404065.3 Pinus taeda | reverse complement strand
GTTTAGCTTCTCTGAGATTAAAGTTCCCCTCATTGTTGTTGCCCCATCTCAGCTGGTCATGCCCCCTTGAAACTAGAATTTACCTTTGCTCTAACATTTTCATTAGTCTTTCTGCCTTAGTTTTTAGAGGATTGTCATTTCGGAGATCAAGTTTTCTCCATTTTCTCCATTTTCCTGAACTATCAGTTTGATCCCAAAAATCCTTTACCTGGGTGAGCTCCTTGGTATCTGTCTCTGCTTTGAGGTTCTCAAAGTCCTCCTGTAACAGAATAGGTTCTTGTTGCCATCTATCCTCCTAGAATAAGGCTAAGTCTCCCTCTCTAATTTCCCAGAAGCTATGATCTTGTATTAAGCTTCTGTTATCCCAGGCTTTGTTCCAAATATGAGATCCTCTTATATTCCCATCCATCCTTATGCAGTCATTATCTAGCCAAGAACTTGGATATTTTTCTTTCCAAGTGATAGCCCATTGTGCTTCTAGTTCCTTTATCCATCACCACCATAGTTTTGACCCTAGAACCTTACAAAGAATCTCAGGATCATCCAATCCAAGACCCTCGTGGTTCTTGGGTTTGCACATTTTTTCCCATGCAACTAAGGCCCATTTCTTCTTTTCTTCCCCCTTGCTCCAAAGAAAGTCTCTTTGAATGTTTCTCATTTGATGCATAATTCCTTTAGGGGTAGGGATAGCTGAAAGCATAAAGATAGGGATTGATTGAAGCATAGCCTTTGTGAGGACCAACTTGCTAGCCGAGTTTAATGATCTGATTGTCCATTTCCTGGTCTTGTCTTGCATCTTACTGATCATCGGCTCCCAAATACTCTTGTGTAACAGTTTTGCAGTTAATGGAACCCCCAGGTATTTTGAGGGGAGAGAGTCTCTTTGGAAGCCCGAAATTCTGGATATTTTCATTTAAATAGCAATGTTAGTATTGAAGAAAAAAATCTTAGATTTGGAAATATTATCTTCTATACCAGAGGCCATGGAAAAGTCATTGAGGATTTGTTTGTAAGCAAGAGCTTCTTTGACTATAGGTATTCCCTGCAACATGGTATCATCCACAAATTGTGGATGAGTTAAGGCTTGTCCATTGTCGGATAGTTGAATCCCCCTGATGTTACCAACTATTTTTGCATGCTTGATAGCCCTGCCCAGTCCTTCCATCATGAGGATGAAGAGAAAGGGAGAGAGAGGGTCACCCTACCTAAGGCCCCTGGAAGGGGTAAAAGTCTCTGAAGGACAGCCATTGAATAGAATTGAAAAACTAGAAGAAGTAATCAAAGTCAGGATCCATCTTACCCAATTGTGATCAAACCTGAAAGCAATAAGAATTTTCCTGATATAATTCCAATTCAGTTTATCATAAGCTTTGGCTATGTCTAGTTGCATGATCATTCCAGCTTTTCTCTTACTAGTAAGAGAGTGCACCACTTCATGAGCTTGGATAATGTTATTAAGAATTTGCCTTCCTTCCACATATCCAAATTGTTCTCCCGAAACTAGTGAAGGCAAGAGGGGTTTGAGTCTATTTGCAGCCACCTTTGATATTATCTTGTAAATCACATTGCATAGAGCTATCGGTCTGAATCTATCAGGGGTTTGAGCCATCTCTTGTTTAGGGATCAGTGCTATAAAAGAGGAGTTCAGAGCTTTCAAAATGGTTCTGCGCCTGCTGGAATCTTCCACTACTTCCAAAATATCTTGTTTGACAATATTCTAGCAAGCTTTGAAGAAATCGACATTGAACCCATGCAAGCCTGGCGCCTTACCATTCTGGATTTCTTTGAGAGCCCCACTTACCTCTTCTTCGGTTACAAGCCTGTAAAGGTTAACATTATCCTCTCTAGAAACTAACCTGGGAATGTGCTTAGTGAAGTCCCGGATGTAGTGATATCTTTCATAGCAGGTTTCCTGTGCTATGTTCCTAAAGTACTGGACTAAAGCTGCCTTTATATATTCATGAGATTTGAGATTATTTCCTCTTTTATCCTTAATCAAACAAATTCTATTATGAGCTTTGTTTTCCATGGTGGATTTGTGAAAAAATCTGGTATTACGTTCACCTTCTTTTAGCCATTGGAATTTGGATTTTTGTCTCCAAACTATTTCCTCTTGCTTGCATATAATCTCCCATTGTTGCTGATATTTGGTGACTTGATCACTTCAGTATTTGTCATAGCCCTCTTTGATAAGGATTTGGTTAAGTACCTGCAGTCCGCGTTCACTCATTTTTTTCTCTTGAAAGATATTACCAAATTCATTCTTGTTCCAATCTTTAAGCTGCAGCTTGATGTGTTTTAATCTTTTCTGTAGGAGGAACATTCTGGTTCTTTGAATGTTTAAATCCTCTACCCACCATTTGGTTACGTTGCTGATGAAATCTGGGTGGGAAAGCCAGATATTCTCAAATCTAAAAGGTCTGTTCCTGGGGTTACCAATGCCTTGAACCTCCAGTTGAATCGGCTAGTGATCTGAATCGCCAAAGGGTAGCACTCTTGCTGCCATATCCTTGTCACTGAGCATAAGATCCTCTAAGATTATGAATCCGTCTAATTTGGAAGCTACTTGGGATTCTCCTCCTCGTTTATTGTTCCAAGTGAAGATTCCGTTATTCATTTCAATATCCACCAGCTCCATCTTATCAATAAAGGTTTGAAAAGCCAAAGAGTCTTTGCCAAGAACTCTAGTTCCCCTTTTTTTTTCTGTGAGTGATTTAATCATGTTGAAATCACCCCCTAAGATCCAAGGTATTGTCTATTTCTAAGAGTCTCTAGAGAGTTTAGAAGCCTAAGTTTGTCATCCATTCTTTGTGGGCCATAGAAATTTGTAACCAGGTAGGTTTCCTTTTCTCTTACTAGTTGAATTACAACAGATAAATAATCCCTAAATACCTCTGCATCTATTAAGTCATTTTTTTGTGGATTCCAGAGAGTGAGAATACTTCCTGCTGTATTCTTTGCTTTGACTTCTAGAAACTCAAATCTCTAGAGCCATTTTCTGTGGATACCTCTTATCTTCTGAATGGAACACTTAGTTTCCTGAATGAAAATCACATCTGGAGATGCTTGTTTCATTCTAGTACTTAGTAATCTTTGTTTCCTTTTACTAACTAGACCCCTGATATTCCAAGAAGCGAACTTCATAATTAAAGATTAGTAAAGGAGTAACTGGATAGGTCTTTCATCTTACCTAAATCTATCATTAGCTTCCCGCATTCCATCAACAACTCGTTCTGCTTTTTTCTGCCCCTCTTCTTTCCTGGGATTCTGGGTGCTAGTCTTGCTGTATTTTTCATCATTTTCACTCCTTATTTGCCTTGTCTATCTTTGTGTTTTAGTCTATCCAACCCTGTAGTTTGGGTCTTCCATAAAAACAAATGTTGAACTCTATTGAACTCCTCTGTGGGTAATGAGTCTAACCCTTCTCTGGTTCCTTGATTCAAGAAACCTTCTAAGTCTAGGTTCTCTTTCTCAAGAATTTCCTGGAGTTCATGGTCCTCCATATTCGTCTCACTTTGGGTCATTTCAAGATCCATCGCCTGTTCTGTAGTACTTAGCATAAATTCTTTTTGTTTTTGGTTTTCTTGTATTTGTTCACTTTCTTCTTCTTTTTCCTCCTCCACTGGGCTTCCTTCCTTTGCTTTATCAGTATCTATTGGTCCTTCGTCTACTTCGAGGATTTGGAACATGTTCTGGTTAACTTGCTGCCCTATAGCTTTTCGTGTTCTTAGTCCTCTTTTTCCCCCTTTTCCTTTGTGTTCCACCTTGAAGAAGGTTTCTGGATCCCTCATTATATCAGCTTTGTTTTTGTTCTCTATCTTACTTATAGGGCAGTCTCTGAACAAATGTCCATGCTTATGACATTTGTGACATTTGAAAGGAATATGTTCATAATCTACCATTTGTATTCATTCCTCATCAAAAATTTCTAGAATAACCTCATCTGGCAAAGCTCCAGAGAGATCCATCTCCACACATATTCTGGCGAAGGAAGTATACTTTCCCCTTCTAGTAGCCTCAGAAACTTTGACAAAATGCCCTAACTTATTTCCTATGGCTGATAGGGATTCTGTTTGCCAGTAATCAAGAGGTAGAGAATAGAGCCTTACCCATACTAGGACTAAAGTAAAAGTTTCGCGTTCCGGAACAAAGTTCATAATCCAAGGTCACATATAGAGGCCTACTGCAGCATAAAAGTATGGCCCTCCTTCAAACACTTTGTCCTTATCTTCAATATTTGCAAATACAATAGTGAAAAATCCCTTGGACCCAAGATGTAGGTCAATGTTTCCTTTTGGTTTCCAGTGGTATTTAATCCACATTTGTAATGCCTTTTCAGTGGGCCACACCCCCATGAATTTACAAATCATTGCATAAGTTTGCATGTGATCTATGTGTGCCTGCAGTGCTGGATCATTTAAAATGACTCTTGGAATTACTGCCACCTTGGGTTTGCATGGTCCCATGTGTGCTTTGTCTTTAGTGCTTTGTTCCTTGATTTCCTCCTCATTTTCCAATGCATCATTGTGCTCCCTTGACTTAGTTCCCTCCTGCTCTTCTTTAGTACTTCTATTCTTTCCATCTAAAGGCTCTCTGTCATTTTCCATTGGTTTTTTTCCCCTGCTAGCCACAACCTGCTTGTAAGAGGGAGTGGAGCTCCCTCCTGTGTGTCCTTTCATGGAGGACTGCCTCTACGACAGTTTGAAACCCTGGTTTTCTTCCTACTTCATTCCCACCTGCGTTCCGTCTGACATGTAAACTTATTGAACGTGGACTTCTCTTTAACATATTGAAGATACTTTATGGAATTGGCAGCATTGAATCAAAGGACTATTATGAATACTTTCGATAAATTTTGATAAACAAAGAGGCAAGTGAATTTCCAAACCCAAAACAATCACAGAGGTGAAAGAATGTCATGTTCAAGAGTGACTTACTGCCAAAAAATAGGTTTTGTACCCTTTTCCCCAATTTCCCCACCATTTCTGGCAAGTACCTATTTATTTTTTTACAAGCTTGAGGAGGATGACATGTGATCGACCTGTAAGTTCATCCTTCAGATGAATCCTTCTGAGTATTTTTAACAAGCCATGAGAAGGAGTGATTCGGTCTCATCATGTTTGATGAGTCCTATGTTGTTTATGTTTTTATGAGTCAAGTGAAGGGGTAACTCGACTTATTTTTCATATTTAGAGGGTTTGGAAAAAAGGCCCAAAATAGAAATCCGAGAGGTTCCTTTTCACAAATTTATTCCCTTGGGCATGAAAATGCGTAAAACAATACCCAAGAGAACCTTTTAGTCATGTTTGACTAAATTATTCCTTTTTCGTAAGTATTCCATCCAGTTTAGAAAAGGGTTAAACTTATACTGGGAAGACGTACTTTCATTTACTTTAACGAGTGTGAAAGAGATAATTTCTCAACAACCTTTTCATATTTGGGAGTCTGAAAAGAGATTAAAGAGGACTCCAGGGGGTTCCTTTTTCATAAGTCATAATGAGCCAGAAAAAAGTGATAAAAGTGTTCTCATTTACCAAATGACCTGCATTAAAATTTTGATTTATAACCTGCACCATGTCCTTCAAATGTCATTTAACTTGCTCAGAAAATAGTAAAGAGATAAAAAAATATATGATACATCACAAAAATAGACAAAAATATTAAAAAATGACTTATTTTGAGCATAAAAGGAGTAAAAGTAACTTTATTTTTTACCATTTTGGAGAGCTCTGAGAGGGTTTTTTCCTTGATTATTCAGGAGTCAATTATGGCCATTTCCGTGGATTGTTTCCAGTGTCACTTGTTCTGGGTAAGAGATCTATCCTTCATCTACATTTTGATGGTTTCCATTTTCCATTCCTTGTATTTTTCGTGAAGTTTATGAAAATTTTAGGAAATATATTTCGCCCTCAACCCTCACAAGCCTCCTATTTTGGGAGGTACGATGAGGCATTTTCATTTATAATGAAAAGTATGACTCAACAAACTTACCTAGAAGGGTAAGGGTGATGAGTTGCATTGTCCATGAACAAGCAGAGTGATGAGCACAAAAGGGTTTCAAAAATTTGATTTTTAAGCTATTTCTTACTTCTTCTTTTTTACATTTCTTCTCTAATGTGATTATTCTTTGCTATTTGCAAGTGTTTGTTGGAGTTGAAATGGTGCTCACTTGGAGGGAAATAGAACATGAGATTGAATATGTGATTGCAACAAATGACCCAACGTCAGTTAAAGCATTAAGAAACTGTGGTTTTTTGAAGTATTTTCAAGTCTCGGGCATGAGAGCCTAGATGGATTTGTTGCAGTATTTAGTAAGGGCCTCAAATGTACAAGGGAAATTTTACAAAATTGGTGAACACATAGCCACAATAGATGTTGGGGACATCCATTTTTTAACATAATTATAAAGAAGATGTGCCCATATTTCCTTGTTTGGATATCAGAGAGTCGAAGAGTTACTAAAATACTATGTAGCTACTCATTGTGACAACTCTCAGGCTAGCAACGATGGGAAGATCAAGATAAAAGATGTCTATGAGCTTCCCCTCAAAACAATTTTGTTCACTATCACATGCTTAGATGGTAGTGTTGATCCTCATTTGGATAGTAAATCTCAGATGCAATATGCATTAAAGTGTTTGGAACCTATAATATTAAATTGGTGTGAAGGGGTTTTGGTCAATTTAAAGGAGCAGTTGAACACAATGAAAAATAGGCGATTGAACAAATTCAGGTATGGTTCCATTATAGTTTCATTTTATTTGAAGAGAATACCATTGTTGTGACCCTAGGGGATATCACGAGAGTTGCACGGACCAAGGGACGTTCGCATGAGATAATGGATTTCTATGATGGTTTTCACGGGGGAGGACCTATGATGTGGTTTACTCCTTCCTTTTTTAGATGGATTTGAGAGCAACTAATCATGATCGAGAAGTATCCCTATGCTAGAGTGGATTTTAGAGGTGATTTGTAGATTGTACTACTTGAGGGAAAATAATGGGATGATGCAGGTAAAAATCATTATCATTTTAGAGATATATGCGTGTGTGTGTGAGAGAGAGACTAACTATCATGTGTGTGTGTGTGTGACTAACTATCAGGTGTGTGTGTGTGTGTGACTAACTATCAGTTGTTCATACAAACATTGGGTTAGTACAGCCTCTGGGCATATCAACTCTCCATCGACAGGAAGAGCCACAATTTGGACAGGGTAGAGTAGAAGTAATTGATCCAAATGTAGCAAAGACACTAGAAAAGTTTGAATCTAACGTGGAGGGATTGACTTGTAGTGTTCTAGATACATGGATTGATGAGGTCCCAGTTTGTCTATAGAGATACACCATAGAGTTGCTAGCTCAGATTGGTTGTTTTGTTGTGTTGGTTGCTCATGCGTTCATTTTTTACCAGGATCATCATCATGATTAGTTTCCTCGGGGATTTTGAGCCATATTTTGTCTTGCGTGTATTCAGATATTGTAGGCTATGAGACATATGTGTTTTAGACAATTTTTGTAAAACTCAAATGTTGTTTATAATTTCTAATCTATGAATGTTTTCTACTTATTCTATTATCATGTACAATGTATGATGATGATTATGTATTTATAAATGTTGCAAATTTCTGTCTAATACATAACTAGCCAATGCATCTATCAATGTATTTAGACTTCTTGGAACATGTTGATATTCAGTGTAATCAAAATGTCTCTCTAAGAGGCAAACTCTCAAGAAAATACGTAACATAGTTTGACTCCTCACTGAAAAGTTATTCAAATGTAGTACCACAAGTTTTGAATCAAGTATGACAATCAAGTGACGAATACCACATGAAATGACATCAGATAATAGTTCGATCACCATGCTATACTCAATGATATTGTTAATTGTGTGATCGATGCATATTCCTTGCAAACTCACTAGCTCGCCAGTCGAAGTGTAGACTACCCATGCTGCGGAGGAAAGGTCATGGGTATTTCGTTTAGCACCATCAACATAACCAAAATATGGTTCAGGGGGCGCCAAAATCTACAAATCAAATGTAATCCCAGATAAGCAGAAGCAGCAGGAAACTCTTAAGAAAACCATACTACAAACACACCAACAAACCTATACAATATGTACATAGTGACTATGTAGAAACGCTATAGGCATAGTGTTTTTTAAGGTACTAACCATTTCGAGGTTGCGCCAAGGGAATTCTGTAAAAATCTACAAACTTGTAGGCCCCTTTCACAAGTACGTGTTTAACTATGTATGGACCTAACCACATGGGTTCAAGTTTCCCAGCTCCTAACTTGTCGGGTTCTTGGTCATATAAGAGGACCAAATCACCTTCTAAGAAGACAAAAGGTTTGACATTTTGATCAAATTGTTCTTTGATGCATTTTTTTTATGAGCCTCATTGGCCATCACAACATCATGACGAGTCTCATCTAAATGTGTTAGGTGCAAAAAAAGTTCTTCTTCGGTAGAGGTAGAAGGAAGAAGTTTGAAGACTAGATTTAGTGATAAGATTTCACATTCGATGGGAAGAATAGATTCCAAACCATACACCAGCTGGAAAAGGTGTGAATTTGGTCACAATAAGAATGTAGGTATGGTAATCCCACAATACCAAAAAAAGGATGGTATCCAATTCGATTTGTGAATCCCTACGATATGTTGAAGCATCGTTTTCAAAATTTTGTTCATGACTTATACCTAGTCGCTATCTTGCGGGTAGTAGGGAGTTGATTTGTCATGATGTAAGCCAAAGTTGGTAGTCAAGTCAGACATCATGTAATTGCATATTTTTTTTTCATTTTCTGTGATAATAGATTGTGGCACACTGAATCTTGCCATATTGTGGTTAAATATGAAGAGTGCAGTAGTTTTTCCATCATTGTCAAATGTAGGAATTGCCTTCGCACACTTAGTGAAATAATAAAAAAAAATGATTATATAACCATGCCCCTAGACCGAGCGAGGTTTACATGTCATAGAGTTGATACCTCATTTAGCAAATGGTCCAACAATGATTACTGGATGCAATAGAGTGGGTGGAGCACAAGATTTATGATTATGAATATGGCATGCATGACACTTTTGGATTGCCAAGATACAATATTTGAACATAGAAGGCCAAAAGTAACTGACACATCGAATATTTTGGGTGGTCACATATATAAATATATGTCCACCGCACACTCCAACATGATAGTCATTTAGAGATTTCTTGGCTCCTACATGCATAAGGAAACGTCAAAAAATTGTGTTGACACCACGATGATAAAGAATATTACCTATTATTATATAATGGAAAGCTTGATATCAAATATGACATTGATCAGAACAAGTGGTTGCAAGCTAGAAAGTCTGAGTTTGGAGATAAATGATTATATCCCCGTACCATAGATCAGATGAATTGATTAGAAACAACATTTCATGAGGAATAAGATCATCAATTGTGGGTTCCGAGTTAGAAGAGGAAAGGTCACATATCAATTCTGCAAAGACTAACGATTTTTAGATTTGGATATAAAAACTCCAAATCAAACTCTTGGAGGATCAAAATCCACTTTGAGTACTTTCCCCCAAGCAGTTGAAGTGATAGTATGTAACTCATGGGGTTGCAATCAGAAACAAAAATAGTTTTGTGAAGTAATATATAGTGGTGAAACCTTTATAAAGCTTGCACAAATTCTAAAACTAACTTTTTCAATGCGAGAATACTTGGCCTTGGTATCTATCAAATTAAAACTCAAGTAGTATGTGGGATGTTCATCACTTGAATCATCTTCCAATACTAATATCATGAAAATAGTAGTAACATACACAACAAGTTATAGGAAATAATCCTAGTGATAATCAGGGGGATGCAACAATGATGCACGAGCTAATACATTCTTTAAGGCATTAAAATCTTTTTGGGCAATAATGGCCCAATGAGAGCGAACCCCTTTTTTCAATAATTAGGTAAAACCCTTGGTAATTTGTACACACTTAGGGGCGAATCGACGTAGAAAGTTAGTCTTGCCATCTAAACGTTGTAACTGAACGAGACTTGAAGGAGCAAGCAAATCAAAATTTCTTGGACTTTTAATTGATCAAGACAGATCCCTTTCTTGGACACCATGAAGCCCAAGAGCTGCCCATATTCAACATGAATGACACATTTGGGTGGATTCAATCGTATCTTGTAGTGTTGACATCACAAGAAAATTTCTGTGAGATGCATAAGATGATCTTGATCATGCTTGTATTAAGCAAGAAATTCATCAAGATATGGTTGCACGATATGCTTAATGTCATGAAAAGAATAATTCATGGCTTGTTGGAAAGTTTCCCTCACATTCTTAAGACCAAAGGGGAGTACACGATAAGCAAATATGCGCCATGGAAAAATGAATATGATTTTATGTTGATAGGAAGGGAGTATATTTATTTGATTGTAGCTAGAAAATCCATCCATGAATGAGAAAATATCACTTTTGGCATAATCGTCAACAACAATGGTCGATAAAGGGGTTTGGATATTTTTCCTTTGGACAATCTCGATTGATGTCCCTGTAATCGACACACTCTCAAAATGTACCATTTTTCTTCATTACAAGAATGATTTTTGAAACTCAATAACTTAATGGAACAGGATAAATGAAACCAACTCGCAGAAGCTTCTTAACTTTTGGTTCAATTGTGGCAACTTTCTTTGGGTGTACCATATGTAAATGACGTCTCACAGTTTTGGTATCTAGGTATGTCTTGATTTTGTGCACTACTATATTTGGATCGATGCCTGACATCTCTTCATAGCTCTAAACAAATACATCATGAAATTCTTGAAATAGGTCCTTGTAAATTTTAATATCATCTAGAGAACAAGAGGCACTTAAGTAAACATTTTCAACAATTCTAGGTTTCACTTAGATATTGAGGGGAATAGTTTCCTCAATATTTCCCAGACTTTTCTCAGAAATAACTTCATAAATGGAGATAATGTTATGAGAATATTTAGTAATATTGGTTGAAAATAATCCTTTAAAATTATTCTCAAGGATTTCCAGTTGGGGTGGAAATGAGGAACGACAATGGCTATTATATTTGGGTTTCTCATCTAATGACAAGATCTACATGATGATTTTGTCAGTAGGAAAGATATAATTGAAAGGGTCAGAATGTGAAACTAATCATGAATCTTGAGAATGACGATCAACCAAGCTCACTAAGTGATTTGTTTCACTAACTCCCATGTAGGCAAGGTGAATAGCCTCATAAGGTAATTCAAAAGCACTGAGTGACATGAAATTGCCAAAAGAATCGATATTGGAATTGTCAAGTACCATCCAAGGATCATATGGTTGTTGAGATGGAATAATATGCGATGAAACCATATTAATTAGGGAAACCATAGTGGAAACGTTAGGAGGAGGGAGAGTGAAAGTTACCATTAAATATGAGTCTTTTAACAATCTTATCCCAACATTATCATAAAGAAGTGAGGTTTTTTTCACAAGCGGTATATTACTAGTAGTATGTGAATTTGTTGGGTCCCTATAATACTAGTGATTACCCCATTACTATTGTAGTTGTACCCATTATTAATATTGTTGTGCCCCTATTGTCCCCATATTGTTATTACTATGCCCCATAGAATCCCTCTATTGTTATTTTTGTGGCTTTATATTATTATTGTTAGGTCGGCTGGGTTATATTATGACTCCTTAAACTCCTATATATAGAAAGGAGGTTTTGTCATTTGTATCATCCAAGAATTGTTCATTTATGTAATGTAAAGGAGGTTTCCCCCTCAAAGAGGCTAAATTTAAGGCGTTGATCTATCTTTTCTATCTTTTCTTGAGATGGTTTCATAACATTTGGTATAAGAGCTTTGGATTCTAGGGTTTCGCCGCTCCAAACAAGTCATCGTGGAATTTTTTCTATAACATTTTTTTTGCGATGTTTCAGAAGATAAAAAAAACCCATTTGAGAAGACATCACGCTGAAGCTCGGGTCCAAATTCAAGAGATTTTCGTGCTATATTTTCGGAGATATGATCTGAGGAAGTTGGTATTTTTGTAGACTCTTGAATTACATTCCAAACAGGTGACCTGGGGAAAATCATCATAACTTTTTGTCTGAGCATCGGATTGAAATTTCGTAAGAAGGTACAGAAAGAGGATAGACTTCAGTTTCTTGTATATATTTGTCAGAGCCAAAGATTGAAACAGTGACTCGTGGCATGTCATACAAGTTCGCTCTACTGAACTAGTCTATAATCAGGTCACTGTGGGAGATTTCACATAACTCTTCCTTGGAGAATCCAATTTGGTTCAGACTGGTGGCATTGGAAAGAGGACACAGAGGGCTACTGTAGGTCACAATTTTAGAACTGAATTATTTGAATGTACAGGATACATCAGAGGCAATATCGAGCTCGTACAAAGTGAAAAAAGGTGTGTAGATTCTTTTAAATTTTTACTTAAGATTGGTTTGAAAATTTATTTTGAAGGAATTCAAAGGGCATAGTAGAGCATTATATCGGTAACTGATGCCCCAAGGAAAGAAAATGCAAACACCTAGTAAGGAACCTGAAGGCTCTAGCATGACTCATGAAGAAGAGGAATAAATGCTACATGATATATCAAAATTACAAGAACAAGTGCAACAAATGTCACTCTCACAAAAGCTAACAGAAGCTAAGATAAATGGCGTGGAATCTAAGATAAAGAGCATGGAAGCTAAGATGGACAACTTGAAGATAGATTTGAAGACAGATTTGAAGAGAATTGTTCATTTATGTAATGCAAAGGAGGTTTCCCCCTCGAAGAGGCTGAATTCTAAGGCGTTGATCTATCTTTTCTATCTTTTTCTTGAGCTGGTTCCATAACATTTGGAAGTTTGATGGCAAGGATCCTGCTGTTAGCTACCTATACCAATAGGTTTCATTTTTCATGATTGGCAGGGGAAGTACCAATATGATCTACTTTGGTGATACAAAGATCTCATATTCTTGTGGAAGAAATATACTTACATTTGGTTGATGCTGCCCTACTTCTGAATGGGTGATCCAACAGCCTAAGCTGGGTCATGCCATGTTTCAATTTTTTTGTAGATTAAAGAAAGAAATATGTCCAAATAGCTCAATCTTGGCAGGTAAAGTAGATAGGTAGAGAAAGAAGGTTCCCAACTGCTTAATCTGGGGTCTTGGAAGCAATAAGGGTAGTTTTAGATTGAAAATCAAAAGAAAAAGCCAAAGGAAAAGAAAAGGCACAGAAGGGTTTGCAAGTCTAAGTGCACCCTCCTTGGAGTAACAAAAAATGTTAGGCAATAAAGTGGGTAGGTAGATGGGGTTGCAGAAAGCATGGTTTATGACATTTCACTGGCCTAAAGCAAAGGTAAAAACATGGCGCCAGTGCAGATTTCCTATTTCAGCAGTCTTACAGCAACTTAATGAAGCATGTCTAACTTCCAGATTACCCCCCATCACATCCATGGCTAACATCCCTATGCCACCCATGTTCATGAAAGCAAACAAAGTCTTTTGTTGGTTCTAGTTTCTTTAAGAGCCACATTTCTTGTGTAAAAATTCTTTTCATTTTGATCTACTTCATGAAAACTAAGTTGATTTCTTATAAACAACTTAGTATTTTACCCCCCTCATCCACCTCTTTTCACTCATATTAACTACTAATCTATCACTATTTAACTCCTTATACCCCCTATTCCCCCTATTACTATGTAAAATTTGGCAAAAAACCCAAATATCTATATATCCCCTTCCCTGAGCATTATAGCTCTATCTATGGTTTTGAAAGTTTTCAGACGATAAAACATTGTGCGCGACCCAAAGAGTGCCGAAAAATTAATCTTGTTAATCCGGGATTTGCTCGGATTAATAACCAAAACCCACTTTGTAAATAAACCTTGCAAAAAGCCATAAAAACCCACTTTTATAATGTTACGCTGGGCACGCATTTCAGAGAATATTCATATTTTATTCATCCCCGCAGTCCGTATGGTCCTTGCACCTCATCAACGCGTCGACCGTCGGATATGGACTTTCCCATCCGACGGCCCACATGCATATCGGACGGGCCCCGATCATCGAACTTTACCGCCTGAGAAACTGTCAGAGGTTGACGTCAGGCCTCTGCCACGCGTCACCCCCATATCTTCTCGGGCCGCCCTTTGACAAAACCGTGACCATATCCAGAGCGGTCCGAGAAAATCCACTTACCGCTGTGTTTTATCGCCTGCCCACGTCATTGCTATGTCACGCCCACGTCACTTCGACTCGGCACCCTGTCAGCACCCCGGCCCGCCAGCGCTCCGACGTGTCCGCCACCTGTGCAATCCCCGTGGACCACTCACAGGCTGCCACGTCACTAGATGATGTCATGCTGACGTCACCCGACCCTGACCCCACCTGATGACGTCATGCTGACGTCATCCAAAAAACGCGCCAATGACCCAAAAAGTCTATATTTTAGCCAAAATTTCGTGTTTTTTATCACTTTTGCTAAAAGAACTGTTGCTCACCTTTGCATGCAAATTACGACCACCTGTCGCCAACCTGTAGAAATCAACCCGAAGACCGTTGGCGCCTCCAACTGATCTAGGTGGATATTGGTGGCCACCCGCTAATTCCACGTGGATTCCCTCTAGTGCTTCTTTCAGTTCTTTCAGTTTGCTTAATTATAGCACAGTTTACTATTTTTAACAGTTTTTCGGGTCCTAAACTTCCGGAGCCGTTTTGAGGCCCTAAACGACGTTTTTTGGGAAATCTACCGCCAGTGATTTTTCTATCTAAAAATCATCTTTTCCGTCGTAGTCCTCGGAGAGATCTTTCCAACGGGCTATCATGCACGTCAAATGGAGATAAGACGACCAATTCGCGACCCCGGGAAGTTGATGTACCAACTTACCCAAAA
>APFE031334148.1:219769-240739 GCA_000404065.3 Pinus taeda | reverse complement strand
AAAGGAGGTTGCCCCCTTGAAGAGGCTGAATTTTAAGGCGTTGATCTATCTTTTCTATCTTTTTCTTGAGCTGGTTTCATAATAGAATCAATGACATAAAAGGAAAGTTGATCAATGTTCATGATATTTCCTTGATTAGGGAAAGCAATACTTTGAAAATACGACAAGACGGTACGACCTAGTAAGTGGTTATAATCTAACTTTCCATCAATGAATTCTACCTCTACTAAGACTTTCTTACCTCCTAATTCCACTGGTAATCAGTTTAGGATTCCATAAGGTTTGAATCCTCTTCCATCAAATTCTTTGAGGGTCATCAGTGACTAGTTGAGTGGTGGAGAACCTAGGGATTTCCACCATGATAAAGACATGATACAAATAGAGGCACCTTCATCCACCATCACATGGAACACATTTTTTCCCCTAACAACAACTTGGATCATAAACGCAAGTTAAAGTGGAAGTTTGGGTGTATGGTTTTTGAGATTAAAAATAATAAGTCCTGAATTTGAAGGATCTACCCTGTCAATTGCAACTAATAATGATTTCCTTTGTGCATGATAGTTTTGCAAAACTTTGAGAGCTGACATAGCCAAAAGAGTCTGAGCCATATCTTTAATTATGTTATAATTCTATGTAGCTCACGCATGAGGGTTAAATGATGTTTTATGAATAATTCCCTTGGGAGGAGGTTTAATTTCCATTTCGATAACTAATTTTTCAATCTGGAGAGGACTAGAGGCAGGTGGGGTAGAACTGGAAGGTTGATAGTATTCTTTCCATTTGAATGATTCAGGTTACCATAGTCCTTATTTTGGGTAGCCACCAAGGCATTTTCTTGAGACATTAGTGTGTTGGAAATATTTTGAGAAGAGGAAGACGAGTTTGGTGCAACCATTTTCATCTCATAATTTGGAAAAGGGTTTGTCAACATGACAATTGCATTAGATGCGAGTTTCAATAATCGGTTGATTTCTACTTGATGCAGACACTCCTTAGTGAAATGATCTTCATTATAGATGAGACAAGGATAACACGGCTTGCGTTTCTTGTCAAGGGACTAACTTTTATGTTTGTCCTATGGAGGATTTTCTTGTTTAACCTTGCCTTTACCCTTATTTTTACTTCTTGGTTGTTGATATTTTCCTTTTGTAACTTGAACAACATTAATCTCGGAAGTATTAACAGGCACAGTAGGAGAGGGGATTTGAGTGGTCACAATAGGCTCAAACTAAGGTTGGATTGACTGGAAGGCTTGTTCCTTGACTGTTTACTGATAGAACCAATCACGCCATCAACAACATGTGATTCCATCGAAGGAGGATGTGGAACAGTGTGAGATGGTCGTAGAGTATTGGGTATTTTATGGTAGAGCATGCCATATTGAGAGTAAATTAAATCCAAATATTGGGCACGAGAAATGACTTTCTCTTTGATAACAACCCCCTACATTTGGAAACATCCTTAGTAATAGAAGGTAAGAATAATTTAACGAACCATTCTGCCATAAACGGATCTAGAATGTAGGCTTTGACCAAATGACAACAATGCCTCCACTCATGTATGTGATCAGATATGTGAGTAGAGTTCAATTGTTTTAGGGAGGTCAAAAGTTTGGTACCAATTTTGTAATGGATCGGTAACTAAAAATGAGTTAGAAACTTAATTGCTAATGCATTGAAGTTATTAAATGAAGCTGTCGGCAATTCAACATACCATTTTGTTGCTAGACCTATAAGAGTTCGTTGGAAAAGACACAAACAAATATAATCATCATATAAGGTGTTTGAAGAACACCATAAATGATAAGTCATAAGATGGTTTGATAAGTTTTCTCGGGGGTTTTCATTAAACTTAGGAAAATCACTCATAAATTAGCTGGAATAGTTAGCCACCAAGGGGAAAGGTAAATTGGATCGCTGGTAAGTGGGAAAGGTCTGGTAAATCTAGCGTTGCAATATATGGCAACTGTCTATTGAAGTCCAGTTGAGGGTATTGGTATTGTGGATAAAGATAAAGGTTACATTGGAGAAATTTTAAGGTCTAAAATGAGCCTCAAAACAAAAATATACAACCAAAATGAACTTTATAAGAACCAATAAGATTCAAGATGATGTTGTCAATATTGGGGGATGGTTCACCATTTTTGGAGTAAAAAAATAAAAAGATTATAAAAAAAAAACTACTTTTTCAACTTGTATTTTCAACTTATCTCTCTATAGTTTTACTCAAATTTCGAGCAAGACAACTCATTGGATGCCAAATTTAATTCCTTATCCAAGGAGTACCCATGTTTCATACTTTCGATGGACCTTGCTACACGAAAAAAGAGACATACATGAAAAACGTGATTGCATTCATGTTTTTTCATGCATTTATCATTTTTCATCTAGCATGGTCCATCAAAAGTATGCAACATGGATACTCCTTGGATAAGGAATTAAATTTAGTACCCAACGAGTGCTCTTGCTCGAAATTTGAGTAAAATCATAGGAAGACAAGTTGAAAATGTAGTTTTTCCTTCTTTCCCTCTCAAATTTGATGATGTAATCTAATATTATTTTATTATTTTTACTATTATTTTATAATATTCCTTAGGAGGCCCATTTAGACCTCAAAATTTCTGTAACTACCATTGGTCCCCTACTAGATAACATGGAATGGGTTGGGCCATTGGCATTTACATTCAAATAGGGTAAGCAGTAGTTTGAAAAGTGTTATCACCCAAAAATTCTCGAAACATCATTGTCTCAACTCTACTTTTGGTCATGATTTCAAGCAGGTCTAAAGGTCATTTTAGTCTTGATAATGGGTAGGTGATAGGTTAAGAGTCTCATTTTAATATCCAAATAAAGTTAAATCAACCTTATTCGATGTCTTAGAAGTCTCACATGCTGTTTAGAACCCATATTTTAAACCATTTTGAAAACTGTGTTGAAAAAGAGCATACGCAGGAATCCATAATTTCATAGCACAACTAGTTCAAAAAAGGTGATTTGCGCTACAAAAACAACTAATTTCGTAGCACACTATGAGACAAAAACCCTGTTATTATGTTTTTAGTAGTCAACTTCTAAGGGGGTTCCTGAGCAATTGAAAACTTATTTTTGAAAAATGAAAGAGGTTTTTCTTATAAACATTCTTACCTACAAAAACCACCTCCGTTTTTGTAACAGCTATCAAGGATCAATAGATAGGAGCTCAGGAGTGCAGCCTTCTTTTTCAGGAAAAACAGAGTTATTTTTATTGGTTGATGAAGTGGCTATTTCTTTCCACTCCCTCCTTTTGTCACATTCCTCTCCACATTCGAATATCATTCCTTTAAAAAGTTACTCAAGCTCCTCTTTTTCATTTACTTTTCAACCTTTGCATGTATCAATCAACTGTCACGTTTGAAAAGTTAACTTTGTGACAAACAACTTGTTGTCCAAAAAGTTCTTTACAACTGTCATATTTTTAAGAGGTCAGTTTGAGTTATAAAGGGAAATTTCCATGAAGATGAAAGGATAAAAAGAATGCTATCATGGACGACCTCAGCTTCACACAAGCTTTCATCCAGACAGGTTACATGTATTTCTACCAGGAGCTGCAAGGGGATTTGTGTGTTTCTTGGACTGTTTTGAGTTGTTGGTTTCAAAAGGAATTTCAGGCAAATGAAGATGAGTTACAAAAACCTCTTTCAATTTTTTCCCAAGTGTTACCAATTTGGATATTCGAAGTTTCCTTTGAGACCTATTTGTAGGATTCTGAATTTTCCTATTTTATACATGATTTTATGATGTAGATTTCAGACAACTGAAGTTGGTTTTCAAAACACTGAGAGATGTTTTTCTTAGAAACTTTCTTATCTACAAAAACCTCCTCCATTTTTGTAACAACTATGAGGGATCAAAATATATAGGCTCTATCTCAACAACTATTTTTTAGATAAAAACAGTGCAGAAAATGATAAATTTATAGGACAATTTTGGCATAAAAGAAAAGAACATCTGTGAAGAAGAACATCTCATAAGGGTAAGTTGTTTTGATTCTTGGCGATCATATCAGTCTTTATGAAATTTTGAAAAAATTCCAAAACTATAAATTTTTGAAGGCCGTGTTGAAAAAGAGCATACACAGTAGTTTCATAGCACGCTACGAAACTGCTGAAGGTGACCATTTAGCACCTTATGGATGTATTTAAAAGGTAAGGTCTGATAAATTCCAAGTTTGATGATTGTTGGTAGACATATGAGGATCATTGATGAAGTTTCAAATGGTAGTGATGTATAATGGTTCAAAGAAGTATTCCATAAGTAATATAAAAGTTGTGCTACAAAAACATGCTATTTACGTAGCACAGTCATGTTTTATTCTCTTGTTCATCTATTCGAGATGCTGTTTCTTGTACAAGTGGACAAATGAAGTTTCTATGGATTATTAATGCATGCCACATGTACACCAGCAAAATTGTTTGAAGATAGGCATTAAGGATTAAGGGCCTTAAAAGGAGGAACTCTGTCTCCTAGTTTTCACAACAGTTAGGTCATGACTCAGCAGGTTTTGCAATAGCACTATGGACATCATCAAACTCGAAGACAGGGTTGGCAACTGATTAAAGAATGTATTGAAGTCATAGATAAGGTTGTCAAAAGCATGTCTTAGAAGTTTCAATCCTATTTGTATTAGGACTCTTAAAGACAGCTAGCTATCAAGTTGTAATTAAGTAGTTTGTTTTGTGAATGGATAGGTGTCTACGTTAGGAATTCAAATTCCTCTAAAGGTGGATCATAGTATCCAAGGATGGAAAACTCTATATTAAGCTTGAGAATTGAATTCCCCAGGGTTGGAAATTTCATTAGTAAAGGAAATATTGTGTTATTGTAAGAAACTATGGTTTTCATACTTAATACAGAGATCAGTTTGACTACTCAAGATTCATAAGGAGTTTATGTGTTTGATGTTCTTATGGCTTTGTTCAATTACTTATTTGCAGTGATAAGAGCTTGTGATACTTATAATTCATTGGAAAATGCTCTAACTTCCTTCACATGCTTGTAAACTGTGTTGATTCACTGTGTTACTGTTTTATTTATAAACCTAAACTCTAAGTTCCTTGACTTCCATGTTTTGTTGATCATGTTGTTTTGTTGAAGACTATTTTGACTCCATAGCCCAATAGATATTTGCTAATCATAGTTTCAACCAGTCAACTAGTTATACTTTTGTTCATTTTGTTCCTAGAGTTAGCCATCTAATCATTAATCAAAAACCTTAAACCTAGTGAGAGAGCCCTCTTAGGTTGAGGAGGCTAAGCCTCAACCAAAAGATTGGTTTGAAAGAGTTACTCAGAGTCTACTTGATTAGCAGCCTATCAAGGTTATATTTTGTTATAACATTTTGGTGCGTCTTCTGGGAGTCTGAAGATTACTCATTCCCAAAATCAAGAAGCTGAACTTCTGAAGGTAGTGGGAGCTTAGGAAGTTGTTTTAGGCTGCATCTACCTTGGCAATTCCACACATCAAATAATGAATTGGAAGGTGACTCCACTACTAGAAGATCAATAACTTGATGAAGTTTCAAGATGAGTGCCATTGTAAGAACGTATGCCAGCTATGCTCCTATGAATCGGTCTCATATCCCTGGTTTTCCAAATCCTATGCCAAATGTCGAATGGTTAGATGATCTTCCAATATTCAAAGATGAAAAGAAAGACAATGCTTTTCTTCATTTGGCTAGGTTCCATATGCATGTACATAGTCTTAAGGTTCAGTTCCTTGAAGATTGTCTCATGAAGATGTTTATGACCACTTTAGAAGGAAAAGCATGGTCTTGGTATAAAGGCTTGGAAAATGGTTCATTATATTCTCTTGCTAATTTCCATGATCTATTCTATGAGATATATAAATAATGTCATCCCTCCTTATTGCTGGTCAAATATTTTTGTAAACATTCTGTAATTTTTATTCAATATTTGGAGGATTGTTATGATGATGATGAATTCATAGATGAAGAAATTTTAGAGGCTCTTCATAACAATATATTTCAACACCAAGAAGAAAGGATAACATCCCATAAAATGCAACATGAAAATCAACAGGGGTTTACTTATGAAAACCATGTTACATTCTCTGAGATTAATGTAAAGATGCAACAAACTTGCTAGTCTTTTGATCATAAAGAGTATGAAAATCATTGCAAACACCAAGAAGAAATATTGGAAGATAGCTTTTATAACCCCCAGGTAGAGAAAAAGGTTGATTTTTTATGTCATACTTTGCAACAACTTACATCAAAGAATGATCATAATAATGAGGAAAATTACTTTTTTTGTGGGAATCATTCAAAAAAGTAGTTGGAAATTTCATTAGTAAAGGAAAGATTGTGTTATTGCAAGAAACCATGGTTTTCATACTTAATACAGAGATCGGTTTGAATACTCAAGATTCACAAGGAGTTTATGTGTTTGATGTTCTTATGGCTTTGTTCAATTACTTATTTGTGGTGGTATGAGCTTGTGATACTTAGAATTCATTGGAAAATGCTCTAACTTCCTTCACCTGCTTGTAAACTGTGTTGAGTCACTGTGTTACTGTTTTATTTATAAAACTAAAATCTAAGTGCCTTGAATTCCATGTTTTGTTGATCATGTTGTTTTGTTGAAGACTATTTTGACTCCATAGCCTAATAGATATTTGATAATCATAGTTTCAACCAGTCAACCATTTATACTTTGTTCATTTTGTTCCTAGAGTTATCCATCTAATCATTAATCAAAAATCCTAAACCTAGTGAGAGAGCCCTCTCAAGTTGAGGAGGCTAAGCCTCAACCAAAATATTGGTTTGAAAGAGTTACTTAGAGTCTACTTGATCAGCAGCCTATCAAGGTCAGATTTTGTGATAACAAAAAGTATGATAGCCTAGACCAGGTTTCCCTTTTCTAGAAAAGCATTGATAATCTAGATTTTGAAAAGGCTGGCCTTGGATCTATTGTCCTTGATAAGGTGTTCGCAGATTAGTTGGTTGTCCAACAAGTAGTTGAACAGTTTGTCTAGATGGAATTTGAAACATGCCTTTAACATGTTGACCAACTTGCATTTGAGGCATGGTCTAGCCAAGTTGACCAGATGGAATTTGTGGTATGCCCTGGATAGGTAGGATTTGAGGTATCCGTTGTACCGGTTGACTAGTTTTTTTTGGAGGTATGGCTTGGACAAGTTGACTAAAAGGAACTTGAGTTGAAACTTGACCCAGTTGACTAGAAGTAGCAATAGAAATATTCCAAGGGATATTAGCCATTCCTAGAAATGGGCCACTAGTGGGAAGAGGACTTGAAATAGGTTGAGAACCAACTCGTGATATCTATTTAATAGATGGGGACATACTAACAATATGGCACCCCTCAGCTGGAGGATAAGGATTAAAATGAGGTCATTGACCCCCAGCAGGAAGGTACCCAATATAAGATGGAGTGGGTTGTTTTGGGTGTCCTAATCCACAGAGAAACAAGCCATATTTTTGTTCCAAAGGAGTTTGGGGTGAAACAGGTTGAACGAGTTGTGGGATGCTTGATAAAGATGAACCATATGGTATTCCAAATGACAAAGGTAATGGATAAGTCCAAACACTAGTCGATGAATAAAAAAAGGTTCCTAGAAATGAATGGTATCTGGGTGGTATTAATGGACCACCGTATAGGTGAGTTTTTGGTGAAGTGGTGAACATAGAAGTCACCACAACTTTAGCTGATTCACTCATAATGGAATATATAGGTTGAGTAACTATCATTGACTCTATCATGATTAGAATTCTCAAAGGAGTACGCATATGAGTTTGTCAAGGGGAATTTAGGAGAAAATTATATCAAGGAGTTTAACGGAAAGGAGCTTCTAGTTGAGTATCAAGGGTAATAATAGGAAAAAGTTGATAGAGAGGAGTTCCTATAAATCAAATAGGAATTTTAGGTCGAGAAGGCTCTTCCTCAGTAATATAACCTATACTCAATAAACTAGGTGGAAGTGATTTTTCTTCAGCACCCAAGGACAAAGTTGTGGATGAGATAAAGGCAAAGAAATTAAAGAATAAGTTCTTGAAGTGACTAATTTGGTAACTTGTTGTTCCTTAGGTTGAATTACCTCAAGTTGTAATATTTTTGAGTCAATAATTTTAGGTTCTATTGTCTCAACAACTTTAGGTTGAGAGGTTTCAACTGCTTTAAATTCACTAGTTTCCAAAGATGTAACTTTGGGTTTGGTATCAATAGGAAGTGATGGTTCTGGTTAAGTAATTTCGAATGTGGTTTCATATGAGGTAGCATCTGATGCATTGGGTTCGGTAGTTTGTGTTTTATTATTTTTATGACATCATGATCTACCCAGTGTTTCCTCTAGGGGTAACAAAGGAAAAATCTGAATTCTACGATGGGTAGGTTCTTCCACGATTAATTAATTGATTTTGAAAAGTAAAAACATAAATAAAATTAAAAAGGGGTAACTAGGCATGAAAGGATTACCAAGTCACTATGAATTGCAATATATGATTAAGTACATGCAAGAAATATCTTCAAATGTTGTGTTCGGTGTATCATAGCTAACAAGATGGCTGACTCGGTTAGCTAAGGTTGGTTTGCAACCTAATGGGACTTCCAATATATATCCGAGGATATGTGGAAGTGCAGCTCATAGTAGTGTTGTCTAATGCATCCTGTATGATGGGAATCATCCCTATATACTCCTTATACATGGAGTGCCATTCCCATATACCCAAGGGTTTGTGGAAGAATGATATGATATACTCGGAAGTACGTGGAATACCAACCACCCGTAGAATGTAATGCAAACAATTAACAACAACTCCTATGTTTATAGACGCCAAAACATGTCTTCTAGCCTAGACCAACTAGATGTTCTTTACTGTTTCAAATGCTTCTTAGGTTTATTGATAAAATTTATTGTTTATCTTAATATAGGTTTTGGTTTCAAGGATTGAAACGAATTCACCTAAACTCCTAAAATGCAACTAGCATGATAAATAACTCTTTTGATTCGATGAGGATCTAACTAAAGAAGGGAAAGAGTTTCAGTAATGCAAAAAACAACAACTTCCAAAGAAGATCTTCAAATTTACTATTCCAATTCAAAATTTCAAAGCCCTAATGCATGAGAAAATGAAACTTTCTTTTCTTTTTCTTTCAATTTTCGATGTAAAGAAAAATGAAAAGATGACAAGATTATTGAGTAAAAAAAAATTCAATTAGATTGCTACTGTAATACCAAAATTTATTTAACAAATCAATAACCAAGTCAAATGATAAAAAAGAAACCTAAATGACAAGAAGAATCAATATATTTTCAAAAAGTAATCACACATAATTTGACACAAGTTGTTGGCTTTACAAAGACCTTGGACAAATGAAAGACTCAGAAATACATTGCAAACAAGACAGAATTCAGAGTAAGGTAGGGAATATGCATTTCTTTTTATACTTTCAAGATCATTGTAGGTAGTATATATTAGAAACCAGTGCGAGTCATTGCAGTTATTGAACAGAGAAACTATGCCGATACACACTACCTCAAAAGGACAAGTGTGATGGGGAAAATTCGCTTAAATAACGAAACAAAAACACTAACTAAGCTCTAAAATAAGCTTTCCTAATTCTAATGAAAACCTGAAAAAGACAAGTAGAGTCGAATACAAAGGTCTTAAAGGGTATGGCAAATAAAACCACTAAAGAACATCTTGTTCCCTAGTGGAGTCGCCAAGTTGTTTTGTGGATAAATTCCTTCTGTGGACATAAGTAATATCCTAGACCTACTATCTTAGCCTAAAAGCTACCAAGGAAAAACTACAATGTATTTCTCTGGAGATGTTTGGAATATGAAAGGAAAACCTACTTGGAATCCAATGCAAGCTCCCTTCTTCCCCTTACTTGTTAGCTCCATCTCCATATCCAATTTCTAAAAATGGAACATGCAAATCATCCAAAACAAGCAAGAGGACAAAATATATAAGATAATATATACAAAAAAATCTAAACAAGAAGTTGAGAATTCATGTTCTACATATTCATAATCAAGACATAATGTATAGGAGAAACAATGAACTTTTGTATTAATAATAGCAGGAAAATATTACAACCCTTGTAGGCCTTGACTTTGTGAATCTCTCCCAGCTCTTGTGTCCTTCCTTTTCCACAAGGGTAAGAATTCAATCACACCTAAAGCACATGGATTGATTATGGACCTATAGAAACAAATGGACATCATAAGGACATAATCAAAGTCTCCAAAATCCAACCTAGACTCTATGGTAGGTGTTGCATTTATAGGGTAAATAAGGTAGTTTTGGATTTACCATACTAGGGCTTCAATCCAATTTAGAAGGAGGTAAGTTCTATGGGATAAGAGATAAGACCTCATTAGTAGGAGTTCAAGATTATATCCAACAACAAATGGTTAAATCCACTTCCAAAGCTTCTAGAGAGAGAAACTTCAATTTTATTTATTTATTTTTACTTATTTATTTATTTTACTCATTTTCAGGTTTCATTGCACTTTATGTAAGAGAAACCTACGTTAACCATCGCACATGCCTTTAATGAAACCTTTGTCATCACACATTCTGAACTAGGAAAGTGTGATGGTCACTTAAATCAAGGTTTTACTCAGTGTTGTGTAAACATTTCATAAATTTTGGAGAGATAATGCTTTTGGTTTTGTAGGGGATTATTAAAAGGTGTAAATGGATGATGATAGATCCGGGTTTAGGGCTATTTGTTTGAATGTGAAAAAAAAAATTGTAACAACTGCAATACTAATCCAACTAATAAACCTTCCCTTATATATATTCCTTATCCTATAACTAAGTTGAAACTCTCTGATACTTGGATGAACCCTTGTGGTCGATGCTCCATTGAACAAAGAATCATTGTGGTGTTACTATTGGGGGTTTTTAAGAAATCACTTGAGAAATGGACTCCACGTCTTACTATATGGTGACTCGTTGTTGGTGAGAGTACTCCTTAGTAATTACCTCCTTAGACTATGAATCTGACTCAGAGGTGATCAAATACAAGAATATTGTAATGTAACTAACCTACAATTGGGCAGAGAGTTAGAGTTCTTCCCTCAATTTCCAGTCATTACGCTGAATAAATAAGTGTATCTACTTGTACTTCTATTGTTTTATGAATGTTGAACTCTATTGTTATGGGCTATAAAAATGAATACCATTGCATTTTTTATGGAGGAATGGTGTTATTCCTCATTGCTTGTGATGAGTTACAAGTGTGATTTCTTTCATAGTTTGGAAAGGATTTGCAATTCCCCTGTAACTATTAATAAAATCTTGAATGCATGGTCACTTACCTAGTATGTATGGTTAGATTGTTGAATTTAACTCACGGACATTATACATGAATTCTATTGTTGACATGCATGAGGAATATGGATATATGTTATGTATATACTGGTAGAGGTCAGTGGTTGATGTGTATGTATAATTGAATCTACTGGTGCCTATTGATATGCATGCTAACAATTTGATTTCCATTTTGTGGCTACATTTAACACTTGAGATGTTATCGAGGGAATGCACTATTTATCCCTATTATGTTAATGGTGCAGAGCATCACTTGTCACCTAGAATGGTTTCAGAAGACATTGGAGTCTTTAAGTCTCTAATTCTGGTCATGTTAGGTCCCTATAATACTAGTGTAGCATCTATATTTCTATTTGTGTGCCCCATAGAATCCCATATTCTTATTGTTGTTCCCTTACACTATTATTGTTATGTAAGCCCTAATTATAGTTTTACTCTTTAGATGCCTATAGATACCAAGGAGGTCTTGTCATTTCAATCATCCAAGAATTGTTCATTTATGTGATGTAAAAATAGGTTGTCCCCTTGAAGTGACTTATTATCAAGTCATTGATCTACCATTTCTTATGTTTCTACGTTATTTTGATCTAGATACATAGCATTTTTTTTTCAAAGATCTTGATCCTATGGTTTTACTCTTTCAAACTGGTCATCGTGGAATTTTGGCTGTAATTGGTTTTTTGTGTGTGTAAAGTTTCAGACTGTGAAATTCTTACCATGAGGAGGTGAAATCATGATGAAAATTTGGTTAAAATTTTAGACCTTATTTCATTATATTTTTGGAGATATGGTCCATGGAAGTTAGGCTTTCTATATACTCTAGAATTCAGTCTCAAATAAGAGTCCTGACTGAACTTGAATGGACTATTTTTCAGCTAAATACATGGCAACTTGTACAAGTTTTCTATACTGAACCAGTCCATAATTAGGTCATCATGAGAGATTTGGCATAACTTCATCTCAAAGAATCCAATCTCAATCTAACTTGTGAGAGTGGAAATAAGACACAACAAGCTACATTAGTCTTAAAGTTTTAGCTACATTAGTCCATGTCAACAAGCTCAAAATCAAGCTATTAAAACAAAAGCGTTTATTTTTTAAATTGCATAAATTTTGTTTGAAAAAGTAATTTGAAGTGATTTAAAGGGTGTAGTGAAACATAGATATCATTATTTGGTTTCAAAATGATTCGCAAACAAAAAAATGATACGCCCATTAAGCCGATATAAATCTCTACTATGATGCATGAAGAAGAGGGATAAATGCAACATGATATATCAAAATTACGGGAACAAGTGCGACAATTTTTGCTCTCAAAAAGAGAAACCAAAAATGAATTAGAACCCAATGATAAATGTTAATATGGATGGTTTAAAAGTAAAGACACAGGGGACATGGAAAGTTTGAATGATAATTTAAAAGTAGAAATAAAGGGGGGCATGGAAGGTTTTAGTGAAGGTTTGACAAAGTTGCTACAATAAATGTTTCTTAGTGGTGATAAGGTATTCCATGGAACTCTTGTTGAGAACAAAAGGAATGTGAATCATGATTTTAGAGCCTCTAACTTGGGGTTGAATACTAACCACATTCCAAAGATCGATGTGAGGAATTTTGATGGAAATGATTCTGTAACATAGATATTACAGATGGACCAGTTCTTTGATCTACATGAAATGTAACACACACAAAAAGTATGCATTGCATATTTATAATTAGAACCCAACTAGTTTGTATGATATCAATGGATTTTTTCTCCTAAATCACTTGTCAGTTGGAAAACATTTACGGAGGAATTGATAACATATAATGAGGATATAAAGAGAAATACCTTCTTTACCTAATTGATAATTCACAAATAAATGGGTTCAGTTGTGGAGCACATTGATAACTTCCAAAAATTGAATATCAAGGTAATTGATATTCCAGAGGAGCATCTGACTGATGTCTTCATAGGTACTTTAAGGGATAACATCAAACATGAGGTTCATCTTCGGTAACTTAAGTCATTAGAGGATGCGTTTAGGGTGATGAGAAATGTTGAAAGAAAAATTATGGCAACAAGGAGGTCTATCCCTCATTACTATGAAGATGGAAGTGTTGCCGCTCCTAGCCTCCCACAACATATAAGGTTGAAACCACAACAACTAGAGGAAAAAATAGAAAAAGGTCTTTGTTATAGTTGTGATAAAAAATACAGTAAAGGTCATAAGTGCATTAAGAAGAAACTATTTTACATATAATGTGAAGAGGAGGAATAAAAGGAACACGAAACATCAAAAGAATAAGATCTTCACTAGGAACTAGCTCCAAAGGTTGAATAAATCCATCTGACCATATGTTGAAATGAATTGGGTAGAATTACTACTCCTCAAACTCTCAGTATAGAAGGATATATCAATAAGAAAAAGGTAATAGTGTTGACCGATTTAGGTATTACCCATAATTTAATTCATTGTAAGATAACAAAGAATTTGAATTTCTTTCTATTTCCAACACCAAAGTTTCAAGTGATGGTTTCCAATGTAGGAACTACAAATTACCCATGGAAGTTCCATAATATCAACCTAAGCATGGGGAAATATGTACTAAATAGTGCAATGTTTGTCATTCCAATGGGTGGTGCTGATGTTGTATTAGGAGTCCAATGGCTACAATCCTTAGGGACGATAGATTTTAATTTTCAAGAACTTTTTTGTGGGAAGAAAAGGAAATTGAATTAAGGGACATTGCAAGGAGACCTAGTAAGATAATCAACTCTAATGGCATGAAAAATATTTTGAAGAAGGAAAAATGATGTGTAATTTCACAATTATGCTCACTATATGTGTAAA
The DNA here is from genome assembly GCA_000404065.3 of Pinus taeda. Lineage (NCBI taxonomy): Eukaryota > Viridiplantae > Streptophyta > Pinopsida > Pinales > Pinaceae > Pinus > Pinus taeda. The sequence continues at coordinate 226,547 of APFE031334148.1, read as the reverse complement.
CATCGAAGTCACCCATTTCTCCATATCTATAAAGATCTCTTGATAATCATTCCAAGGTATTTGAACCTCCCAAATGTATATCAATTATTCACAATCATGATCATGCTATTCACTTACTTCCAGGAAGTTTTCCTCCAAACATTAGAACTTACAGACATCCCTATGCCCAGAAGAGTGAAATTGAACGCATGGTTGTAGAAATGCTAGAGGCTGATATAATTAAACCTAGCCAAATTCCTTTCTCTTCTCTAGTATTATTGGTGCACAAAAAAGATGGATTGTGGTGTATGTGTCTATATTATAGAGAACTCAACAAGCTCACTACTAAAGATAAATTTCCCATTCTTGTCATTAATGAATTATATGGGGAAATTTACTTTACCAAGCTGGATTTTTGTTCAAGATATCATCAAATTAGAATGAAGATTGAAGACATTTTGAAAAAAACATTCATAACTCATGAAGGTCATTATGAATTTTTGGTCATGCCTTTTGGCCTTAGTAATGCACCTTTCACATTTCAAGGTTTGATGAATTCCACTTTCAAACCCTTCCTTAGAAATTTTGTGTGTGTATTTTTTAATGATTTGCTAATCTATAACAAGTCTTGGAAAGAACATGTTCAACATGTTGACATGGTGCTCAAATAGTATTAGAGGAAAAACAATTGTTTATCAAACCCTACAAAATTTTATTTGGGGTACAAGTGGTCGAATATATGGGTCATATTGCATATCATGAGGATGTTAAGGTAAACCCTTAACAAAATTAAAGCCATCAAGGAATGGAAAATCTCCACAACCTTAAGGCATAGTCAAGGATTTCTCGCGTTGAAAGGGTATTATCACGAGTTCGTTAAAAATTATGGGAAGATAGCATCACGTCTAACAACATTACTAAAGAAAGATCCATTTTCTTGGACTCTAGAAGTAACTATGGCTTTGAACATCTTAAAGAGGCAATGTGTTGAGCTCTGGTCTTAGCTAAACTAAACTTCACAAAAACCTTTATTGTGGAATGTGATGCCTCGAGAAATGGCAAAAACGCCAGGTGTTGTTTTAATGCAACAAGGAAGACCCATTTCCTTTGAAAATAATCCAATCAAGGGAAAAAAATTTACAAAAATATATTTATGATAAGGAAATGCTGACAATACTACATGCCTTGAAGCAGTGGTGCCCTTACCTAATGGGAAGACACTTCAAGGTAGAAATAGTTAATTATGTCTTAAATACTTCTTGGAACAAAGTTTATCTTCAAAAGAGCAACGAAAATGGGTCACAAAGATTGTTGGTTATGACTTTGAAATCATCTATCAAAAAGGGAATAAAAATATTTGTAGATGCACTCTCAAGAAAGGATGAGGATGTGGAGGCATTTCTATGTTCCTTTTCTATTATCCAACTTGATTGGATAATTGAAACAAGGGATGAATTGAAGAATGACAAAGAGGTGTGGACACTCATTCAAAAGTTGTAACAATATCCTAGTGCATTTGATGTATTTATATGGAAAAATGATTCACTGTGGTACACATATTGTTTATATCTACGTAAGAACTCCCAATTTAAACCAAATTTTATTTTGGAATTGCACACCACTCCTATAGGAGGGCACTCAAAAATTTAAAAACTTACCACGACATCAAGGAGGGATTGTTTTTGGATGACCTTAAATATAATATTCAGTAGTTTGTAGCAGAATGTTTGGTTTCCCAACAAAGTAAAGTTGATACAATTAAGAACCCAAGTATTTTACAACCATAAGTCATTCCAAGTTAGGATTGGGAGGAGGTCTCAATGGATTTTATCACAATTCTACCCAAGTCTGAAGGAAAGAGTGTCATCATGGTGGTAGTTGATAGACTTAACAAGTATGCACACTTTTGTGCATTATCTCATCCTTTCAAAGCTAGTACAGTTGATACTGCATTCATAGAGAAAATTTAAAAGATACATGGAAACCCAAAGATTATTGTAAGTGAAAAATACCTCATTTTCACTGGAAATTTTTGGACAAAATTATTTTCTTGTCTCGTTACTCAATTGGCTCATAGCTCATCTTATCAACCTTAATTTGATGGGAAAACTAAGATAGTGAATTTTTTTTGGAAGGATATATTTTTTGCTTTGTATTTGATAAACAAACACAATGGGGAAGTGGTTACCCCTGGCAGAATGATGGTATAACACTTCCTTCCATACCACAACAAAAGTGACCAAATTAATGGTTCTTTATGGATATCATCCACTGTCCATCATATCGTCTCTAAGATACAAACCTAAGGTTCAAGCAATGGAATATCACACTGAGCATCGACAATAAATTCTCCAATTCTTAAAGGATAACCTAACTCTAGCACAAAATCAAATGGAACAATAAGAAAATAAGCATCTCAATGAAAGAAGTTTTGACATGGGAGATTGTGTATTTATATGGATACAACCATACAAACAAATGTCCCTCAAGCAAGCTAAGAAGGATACAAAATTATCATCCAAGTACTATGGCCCTTATAAGGTGTTGCAAAATATTGGTATTATGGCATACAAATTGGAGCTATCTGCATCTTTGCGAGTACACCTAGTTTTGCATGTTTCATGGTTAAATAAGGTTATAGGTGACAAGCTCCAAGTTCAAACTATATTGTTAGAACTTGATGAGGAAGGAAAAATCATATTAGATTTTGAAGAAATCATTGTGTGACATCCCTTGGTTAATATTTCTCTCATTGTAAATAATTGTAAATAGTTAATAAAAAGGCTTAGAAAAGGGACACAAATTCCAAAGTACTTGAGGGAGGAGACAAACTAAGGAATGGGTTGTTTTAAATATTAGTTCTAGTTGGTTGATTAGTTTTAAATTGTCTGACTATGCCATAAATTAATTGAAAAGAAGAGGACAGGTTAGACATCCTTTAGCTCTAACAACAAGCAAGAGGAGGACAAAAATTTAAAAGACATGCATGGGTTATGTTGTGGAGGTAGTTAACTATGTGAAACTGTAGGAAAAAACAAATGAGGGTTGGTTGGAAAAAGTACATGCAGTGTCGAAGCAATATTCCATGAATACATAGTAGTGGAGAAGGCACTCTCATTCTCTCGCATAGAAACAATTGAAGAGAACACACAGTGAAGTGTGTTGTAGAAAAATCCCTTCAAGGGCAGAGGTGAAAACATAGAGAGAGGGAAACGAAAAAAATGCAGTAAACATGCTCTAAAAAGGTTAAACCAATTGAAGAAATCTCATAGAGGTTAGTTGGGTGAAAATAATTATAGAGAAATGGATTTCCTACAAGGCTGAAGAACCCATTATAAGCTTGTGGATTGATGAACTTATTGAATTAGCAAGCGAGAATTATGTGCTTGAGAGGGCTGATGAACCACCAATAGTTTCCTTAGGGTTGAAGCAATAGTTCTTGACTCACTAATGAAACACTTGTAGGAGTGATCTCTTTACCCATCCATAGCTTATCCATTGATGAACCTTCCATAATGTTGACTCACTTCTCTTGAAAGTGACCTGAAAACTCAGTTTACTATGGAATTTTGGCATGGATGTTATGTATGTCTGAAAAGGTTGAGTGAAACATTGTGTGGATAGTGGATAAAGGTAGTGTTTCCTTGTGACATCTTGTTTCAACTATTTATATTGGTTAAAGTATCCCCTCAAAAGCACTCCACCTAAAGCATTGGAATCTGGCTCAGGGGTGACAACTAAAAGTAATAATGGTTGTAGCTTGTCTATGGTTGGGTAGAGAGTTGGAGTTCAACTCTTAGTTCATAGATATATTTCAAGATAAGTACCCTCTTATTTTTTGTGATTGTGGTTATTATTTGCATCAAAATAATGTTATGTTAATGTTGAGGAGTGTTGTTTCCTGCATAAATGAGGAATGGCAATGCTTTATGTAAAAATCATGTGAAATGTTTTAGTTTTGTGGATGTTCAGAGCTTGAAATAACCTAAGACTACTTGAGCATGATTATATTGAAATATATGTTAAGGGGTAAATTATTTGTATTGAACTATTGGTAGAGTTGGTCTGTGTTTTATGACAGGTTATATTCACAATAAGGATGGATTTTTTTTTTTTTTTTGTTTTTTTTTTTTTTTTTTTTTTTTTTTTTTTTTTTTGTTTTTTTTGTTTTTTTTTGTTTTTTTTTTTGTTGTTGAAGATGTTGATGTCTTCTTCTATGCATTAGTTTCCTTATGATATGCTGAGTCTGTGGGCTTGGTTTTGATTACTCTTAGGGTGATTATCTTATTTCTAATGTATTTATGATATTATTAGAATATTATATATGTCTTGTTTTATATATTTATATCTTATGTGATATATTTATACTATATTATTATATATTATATATATATATATTATATTGGAGGGCATAAGGAAGAGTCCCTTAATAACTACGAGTTAAAATTTTGCTATATGGTGAGAGCTGAGCCTTAGTGATTTTAGGGCTCGGGCACTACATCGTAATGGATTATGTAAAATGCTAGAAGAAAAATTGTTGATCTGTTGCATTTCACTTTATTTGTATGTAATGTAAAGAGTATTTATATAGAGAGAAAAATGAATGGTGATTACATGAATTCATGGCGGTTTCCTATATAGGTATTGACTGGCCACAAAGGTGAATGGTCATGTTATTTGACATTTTGACCCTTCATAACTAAAGTTGTTATTAATTATTGATTCATTTATTTAATTTATTATCTATTTAATTATTATTTCATCCATAACATTTCCACCCTCTTAGAGATGCTTAGTCCTCAAAGCATAATACTAGTAGGTTTATCTCTAGTAGATCATGTTGCCATGGAATGTCGTTTATTTGTCTTTATGAGTGAATTTGTTTATGCCTCATGTGTTGGTGAAGTTATATTATGTATTAGCATCTCTTTGAGGTTGGGAACGTTAGTACCGTATAATTTATAGTGTTTACCTTGCCAATTAAATTCCATGAACTATTCTTCAAGGTTTGTAGTATAGCTTCCTAACTTTGTTAACCATTTTGCACCTAGCACTATATCCATTTCTTTGCACGGTAGGGGATAGAATTCTGTCTATATTTCTAGTTCTTGTATTTGGATGGAAAACCTAATGAATTTCTCCTTTTTCGTCGAACTTTTTACCAGTAGCAATAGCCATGGTCAAGCCATTGATTGGGAACACACAAAGATTAAGTTTTTTAACAATATCTATGTTTATACAATTATGAGTATTGTTAGAATCTACAAGTATATTGAAATTTATGTCACTTATTATACCTTTAAGCTTCATCGTTTTAGGTTATAATCTACTCGTCATGTTTGTGGGTGGTGTTATAAACTTAGTGTCCTTTCTTCTTTGAGATTGGGTTTTCTGCTTTCCAAGGTGTGGTGGAATGTATTTTGTAGTCACTTGTTTTTTTTGGTTGTTTGAAAATTTGCTTTCTCCATCTTGATTTTGTTGGACACATGAGATTGTAGCTAATGATAGTTTTTATGATGTCTACTCAGGGTCTGACTCTACATTGTATGTTATAGTGATGTCTTCATTATGAATTATCACTTCTACTTGCATTCTATCTACTATTTTATAGTAGCGTACAGACATATCTTCACATTTATGTCCTCGTGTCCAATCTTTCCCACACTTGCGACAATTATTTTTCTTCTTTATCCTTTTCTATGATTCATTACTTGAAGTGTCTAACTCCTCAACTTCATAAGTATTTCTCCACAGTATGTCTCCACATTTTGGAGACATACTTATGAATCATAAGTATGTCTCCACAATATCTACATTGGTTTATCTCTTTCTTACATGAGTATTGTTGTTGTTGTTTATCTTCCTTGATGAACGATGGCTTGTTGAACTTGTTTATCTGTTCAATAAGTCTTTTTGCATGCCTAGCTTCTTCAATAGTGTTGGGCTTCCATAGTTTGAATTTAGCACAAATATAGTCCTTTAGTCCACAAATATACATCTTCAATAGTTGATCCTCAATGAATCTGTTGTGTCATATCCTTAATACTTCCCATTCATGGGTATAATCACTTATATAGCCCTTTTGTTTGAGATGTATGAATTTTTTATATAGGCCATTGTCAACCTCATCATGAAATCCTTTTAGTAGTGTTATAGTGAACCCTTTTTAGTGAAAATAAGTTCCATCACACTTCTTCATCCACCAGAGGAACCAATAATATGTGTTGCCCTCTAAGATATTAGACATGGTGATTATCTTTTCTCTTTCATCTAATGGTAGATTTTCCCCAAAAATTTAGTCTATTTTGTTGACCTAAACAATTGCTCCTCTTTGGTATTTTCTAACATATTTTGATAACTTGTTTTTAATTCGTTGATGGCTCCTTTCTATAATTCTAGTCCGGTAGTGGTTGCCTGAAAAGTATATTTTGGGTTTCCTTGGTTGCTTATATTCACTTGTTTTGTATGGGTTATTCATTGGATCCTAATAGGGAGAAGAATGTAACATCAATGTGTCCACCTTCTCTATTAGTTTATTAATCTATTCACCATGTTCATTGAGTTTTTTGGAAGTCTCATTGATTTGGAGGCCTCTCTATAGTACTTGCTCCATCATCATCATCGACCCCTTTTTGTCCTTCATTAAATTATGTTTGTGATTTTTCTGAAGTTACTGAAACGATATCGCACGCTATTGACTTTTTCTCTATAGCGGTTAATGTCAGCTTGCAACTCCTTGTTGTTTACCATTTTGTTCTTTTTCTTGGCGAAACCCACTTTTCCCCCTCTCTTTTACTAT